>JADANN010000387.1:0-128923 GCA_018806985.1 Angiostrongylus vasorum
CAACAATTTTACAAGTTGCTACTGCTAACATCCCGAAACAATTATGGTAGCAACTATGAGAGCACGGACTGGTAGAAAGCATGGTTAGCTTGTGGTTCTGGGTCGAACCAACGACGTGTGTGTTGCAGGGCACCTTTTACCACTTTGCTACATACTCGAGCGGTACTGTACAGTTTGTGATTGTTTGAAAACCCTTTTGATTTCCTGTTATCATGTTGCACAACAGTCTCTCTAACTTCTCGTTGTCCCGTCTTTTATTCACCAACTGATTTGCTCAAAAATTTCATCGTGTCCATGGGAATATGTATTCGGCCTGATGAAACGCTGCTAACCGAAAAAATCTGCACTAGAGAAAAAAAAACTGAATACTGGTAATTTGCAGAGGAAGAACTAAGGGTTGTGTAAGTTTCCCGCTGTTCTCAATTATTCTAGCGGTGTTAACCGTTTCGTCAAACAAGCAGTATCGATAGATGGTTATCCCAACCACACCGACCATTAGTTATCTTTGAAGACTTATGCATTTAGACATAAAGGTAGCCTACATTAAAATGGCATGATTAATCTTAAATGAGCGGATTGCGCAGATTAAGGGAATCCCATGTCAACAAATCTGTACCAAGTCAGACACTGGTATGCAACAACATCTTCATTCCATTCTTCATTAGTCGCACCACCTTTTCTACCGTTTACAATCGAGAGACCGAGTTAGAATGCTGGACCAGTAAAAATTGAAGAGTGGAAGATTTCAACACTCATGCTGCTCATATAAGCTTCCAAATCGCCTTTTTATAGCTCACCTCAGAAGGCAACTTGATTGTAAAAACTACCTCCAAACTAAAAGTCCCAAGTATACGAAGCAGGAGTTTCGAAACCATTATTCCATTGGGCGTGAATGGATTTTCAAAACGCCTCCAGTTTTGTAGACGTAGTTCTCGTCGGATCCAGCGATATACTGGTTACTCCACAAAAGACGTCGAAATAGTTCAGTATTTGTTCTACCTGGTTAATTCATCATATCATAAAAATTTCGGTGACAATTCATTACCTTTCAGGTCCATTCTTTTCACACTGATAATAACATTGCTTGTGTTCCCGGGATCGGCTTTTTACTAACCTCGGCGATGGTTTATAAATGCGTCGTATTCTTTCTCATCAATGGCGATGTTGTTATGCAGCATACGTCTACTTCCATGCAAAAACACGTACGCACAGGACAACAGTAGCTGACGTTTCAGCGGAATCGCTTCTTCAAAGCCGTTTTTACGTACCTTTCACTGAAGAAGAAACGCTGATCAGGGTTTATACACTTATTTATACGGTCCTAAAAACTGATCTTTTTGAGGTGGTACAAGGTTGAGATGAACTGAAACTGATAAATTGTTACGAGAGGTACCACTCGTAACAGCAATGCTCTAAGAAAGGCGAAATCGCCGAAACGTCAGCTATCGATCAACAGCACCAGTAGCAGCGAAAGCAACAGCAACGACAGCAATGGCAACCAACCTCGCATCAGCTCAAAAAGATCAGTTTGAAACATCGTATAAATAACTATAACAACCACTTATGTCAAGGTTCATAGAAAGTCGGTCTTTTGGGCTGATCAGAGTCGCATATGATTAACGACTCTCGTTTGTAACAACATTGCTGTAAAGACACGCTGTTTCTTCTTGTCTACTGCACACTTTATAAAGTATCTTCGTGCATTGGCTGAGAAGCTCTTGATTTCCTAGTGCATTTGAAACATCTCTATCCTCAAATATCAAAACTATTGCCGATGAAAGGAATAACTCCATCGCCAAATTGAGTTTCTAGGTTATTTAGAGATATGCCATTCACACAGAACTTTTATATAAATCTAACTTTCTTGTGTTGGTCTTTCCCTTTAATGTTTCGTCAGAATCGAATAGGACTTTAGCATTCTTCCATCACCGACATCGATCGCATGTGTACAAACAAAGTTTTATCCACAGTTCTGTGGTGGACACCACTCGTATGTCGAATTAACTACATTTCAAAGCATGATTTGATGTATAACACACTCAAGCTAACCGATAGAATTCTCATGACTGATATGCTTACTAAAACAAAATCTGCAAATCTGAATAATCTGTGGACTATGTGAAAATAAACATTTATGGAATTTGTAACCTGCGTGAATTCCAACACGAATGGTGACTCTTTATTTTGCTAGATATGGGATGAGGAATTCAGAACTCCAAGCTCGAAGCAGTTCAGACGACGCGTCGACAACTTCCTTTGCATCTTTGTTGCCATTATGCAGTGCCAAACCGGACGCGCACAAATGGCCACTGTCGATGATTTCCATCTGCAGCAAACAATTTTCCTCTCTTATCTCTATGAAAAACCTAACTTTCAGTTACAAACGACACTTCCACACGTCCTCTGAAATTATTTGAATAGGTAAGTACTAAGGAAAGATTTAAGTGAATTTAGACTTAAGCATGTTCAGCATATTCGCATGTCTCTAATGGTTCTGCCAAAAGACTAAGTAAAGCAGTTTCTGCTTTAGTTCTTTGGCCACTGTTTAAATTTGGCGATAATGTTTTTAATCGACAATCTATTGCAAAGTTCTACGAGGACTCTACATGAATCGCAGCGTGCATCACCACTGCGTTCAGCTCATTAATGAGGCAGGTCTGTAAGGATCTACATGCTCTGTTTCGTTGTACAGATAGAAAAGGATAAATGAAATGCTTCTACATCTACGTCTTCGAGCTTTACAGAATAGCAGACATCCTCAGAAACAACGTTCTACATAGTTCGCTTTAACCATGAAAACACTTCTTTGGAATAATTTCGAAACCAATCTCGGCTGTCATCCTTCAATTCGCATTCAATGAAAGGCTTAAACGATAAGCACCACAATCAAAAACTAAACTCTTACTCTTAAATTGCTTTTTGCCACAAGCTGCAGATTAGACAACCAATGCATATCTATTCTTCCTTCATGTTCAACAGGAAGCTCGAGAACGGCTTGCATTGTCTAATCATTCGAAACACTGGTACAAAGCGCGGGCACGTCGAAGGACTCCATCACGAACGCGTCGTTAGGAGACGCATTACGTAAGCGATCTACGAACAATTTTAACTTCTTATTTACTGGCTACTCTTGTTAACGGCAGGGTATATTGCGAAATATAACTTCAATGATGCTGAGATATTTGCAAAACTCCGGCCCGCACGTATCTGCTATGGGGAGCGAACGCGCTTATCCTTTCCAGGAAGTAACGCGTTCTCCACCACACCATGCGGGTCCTTCGTCTCGCTTGTCTCTTAGCTAGCTCTTCCGATCATTTGCCATCGGCAATCACTCGTCAGCGGGATTGATCTGGGGGATCCCAAATCGGCAACGAACCCAGTTAAGGTGAGGCTTCAGTTATAATCACAACTTTAACTTCTCATATCTCAACATCGCTGAAGTTATATTTCGCAATATACCCTGCCGTTAACAAGAGTAGGCAGTAAATAAGAAGTTGAAATTGTGATAAAGCTACAACCTCAACTTAACTGGTTTCGTTGCAGGATTTGGGCTCACCAGATCAATCCCGCTGACGGGTGATTGCTGATGGCAAAAGATCGATAGGACTAGCTGAGAGGAAGGAGAATCGAAGGGCCTTCATGGTGTGGTTGTGAGCTCGTCACTCCCCCTGACAGGATGATAGCGCTTTTGTTTGCCCCACCGCAGACATCTGCGGTCCGGTGTTTTGCAAATATCTCAACATCATTGAAGTTCTACGAACATTTAGGCCTTCGCGGGGTGAGCTGGAATATGATTAAACGAGTGTGTTGGTATCTGGCTTAGAACCCATATTCTATCCATTGGACTTTCAACATAGTTGATAATGGGTCTAAAATTTAACGATGATAGATTAGTTACGCCACGTCCTCAGCTGATATTATTTTATTTCCTTTTAATGGATAAGTACAAGACGACACTTGCTGGTATAATCGTTGTAAGGTTGGAAATAATGCTTGATTTTAAGCTTGTCACCCTTTTCCCTTCACCCTTAATTGTTTACTTTTCGCTAATGAGTTTTGCTTTTCTTTTTACGATGGGCAATGAAGGGTAGCATCACTAAGATCTTACTTCTTTATCTTAACGTCTAAGTGTGGGGAATTATCTGCAGACTCTTCCAGTTACAGCTAAACAGTTTCCAAATGAATTGTTTACGAGAATACGATCCCGTCTATCCTCTTCATTTCAAACGAAATCCGTACAGCTATAAAATGGTGGTTAAAAAGGATCCTTCTAGACAATTCGGTAACAATGACTGAAATACCATCCAAGAATCCAAAGCACTAGCTAGTTCGTAATCGTTTGTATGATCGTCTGTGCGCAGAAATTGCATAGTTTGCCCTAACGGTAGTGAGAGCGAGTGCATAAGTTTCGCGGAAACGCTGCTCTGATTTCTTGCAAAGCGCGTGGAAATACGTAGGCTAAACGTGTACAGCACTTTGAGTCCGCGTAAAAAGAGCACCTAGTTGGCAAGCTTAAAGACAAACAGAACACATACCCTACTCTGTCAAACATTTTCATCATGTCGCGCCAGATGAAACTTACTGAATAAATTTTCATCAGCATATTAAGCAGCTGCGTATAAACACTCATCCTTCTCAATAATTTTATTAACGGTTGGGTTAACAGTAGGTGGGTATAAAAACCTTTATTCGGCTATCTGTTGTGCGCTCTCACGTTCTTTAGAACCACTTTGATCTGAGCTCCACAGCTTCACACGATCCACAGCTGGTCGTTGTCGTGATATGGATGCTCCTCGTCACATCGAATCAAATCGAATCGAAGCATTCTCACGGGAAAAGGGAACTTCACTAGGCTCTGACCTATTTACAGAATTAATGCGAATCGACTACCACTATCCTAAATAATTTGCAATTTGGCGGGTGACGCATCGTGTACCAATCGGTACTTCGTTAGCTGGCACACAGCGTGTGCTGGCTCGACAACGAACAGCTGTGGATCGCCGACTTGAATCAATGCAGCTCTGAAAAAGCGAAAGCGCTGAAACGTTAGCCGAATAAAAAATTTTGCACCAATCTCGTGTTTATATATATTCTTACAAAGTGATCGGGTTGAGCTGACACGAAGTTAGTATAAGTTGTTGTTGTTGTTGTCTGTTGTTGTTTGTTGTTATTTTTTCGTCGCTGTTTGTTGTTGT
Source organism: Angiostrongylus vasorum (assembly GCA_018806985.1). Taxonomy (NCBI): domain Eukaryota; kingdom Metazoa; phylum Nematoda; class Chromadorea; order Rhabditida; family Metastrongylidae; genus Angiostrongylus; species Angiostrongylus vasorum. The sequence goes on from JADANN010000387.1 coordinate 5,196, forward strand.
TCTTTATTATTTTTTTGTTATCGTTCTTAGTTGCTTGTTGCTGTTGCTATTTGTTGTTGTTTATTGCTCGTCGTTGTTATTATTTGTTGTTGCTGTTTGTGGTTTGCTGTTATTTTTGTTGTTGTTTGCTGTTGTTCCTTTTTGTTGTTTGTTGTTGTTCTTTGTTATTTTTTTGCTATTGTTCTTAGTACCTTTCTGCTGTTGCTATTTGTTGTTGTTAATTGCTTGTCGTTGTCGTTGTTGTTGTTTGTTGTTTCCGTTTGCTGTTGTTGCTTGTTGTTGCTGTTTGTGGTTTGCTATTATTTTTGTTGTTGTTTGCTGTTGCTCTTTGTTGTTGTTTGTTGCTGTTCTTTCTCGCTTATTGTTGTTGCTGTTTACAGTTGTTGATTTCTCACTGCTGTTGTTGTTTGTTGCTACTGTTTGTTGCTGTTGTTTGTTGGTGCTGTTGTTCGATGCCTGACGCTGAGGGGATATTTCATCCCGCTTAGGCAGCGACCTGGTTTATGGCGCATAGGTTAAGGCAGGAAGTATTGTGGATTCGATGAAGTGGGCACGGAGTGGGGTAATTTTTTCCATTCACTACATCAACGATGCTCTTGTAAGCTCCTCAAGCTGTTCGCTGCGTTACTACTTGTTCATGATGATTTTTGACTTGAATAATTATGGAGTAACTCTCTCGGAACCTGATAAATCCCGTTTGCTTCGCACCTCGTGTAACTGCTCAGTGAACCCGCTTCGCTCAGTGGACATGAGAAGCATTCCCATTTTCAGATGTTCTCTTTTAAACATTTTTCGGCCTTCGCATAGTTACACATAGTCTGCTAGGCTACTTCTGTGGCGTAGTCCTACTTTTCGCTGAGCTTCCAGATTGGAAATGTCAACTGGTAGATATTTTCGGTTAATCCTCGTCATAAAATATTATAATACCGTGAATTTAGATTCGTTGTCTTCAGTCAACTCTTTTCTTTCTTCGATTCATTTACAATGGTAAAATTTTTTCCAGATCGTATTGCGCTCTCCAGCACTTTTTCCAATCGTTTCCCTTCTTGCGCAATTATCGTTCTTGGTGGTGATCTATTTCGAACGTGGTGACGTCCACGAGGGAAATTCCGAATTGCTAAAATTCTTTCCACCTGCGAACGCAAATGGGTGAAATTAGCCGTGAGCACGTCCTCTCACATTTGAGCAATTGTCCAAAAAAGACGCAATCATTCGCTGGGACTCCACTCCGCTGTTCTTTTCATGTCGTCTGTTCTCCCTATTACATGATAGGCTTCTGTCTCTCTGTACCTCCCTATCGTTGTGTATTCTCCCGAATCTTGAAGATGGGATAGTTTTCGGAGTTCTGAGCTGCGTATTCTGGCAAGACGTGAGTGCCTGTCAGATTTAGGAAGACACCGTTCAATCCCTCTTTGGGTAGTGCGTAGTGTTTTTTGACGTTGTTGAAGCATCAGATCACGTTTCTGCTACGTAATAGTGTGCTAGAGGGACCGCGAATCGTACTATCATAACAGAATGCGTAAGGCATTTTAAATGTTTCTGATCCTGTTCGCAAGTAATTGTTCGAGTCCCTTCAAGATCTCTGTTCCTCGAAGCAGTTTGCCGGTTAGGCGAAATTTTTGCTTCTCTTTATTTCTAGAAAACCCATTCTTCTGAACTGTATCCTAGTTGGAAAAAAGATTTGATCAGCTAACGTTTCGACGTCTTCGTCTTCTTCACAGTAGGATTGATCCGAGTAGTTGATCCACAGGTGAATCGTCGTCACGGCATTTGTGTTCGTTGTCGCATCGAGTCAAATCCGATGAAGTAGAACACCAACCGAATGAAGAATCTCGCTCGACGGTGGCTTCTTATACAGGAAAGATGCTGGTTGATTCCGGCCCTTCAATATGACCTGCATTTTTGCCGGCAATATATCCTGCAGCAGTCGGTATTATATTAACTGGGACATGGCGAGACAGTATCTGTTGATAGCATTGATTATGGTTTGATGAGTAGTTAACACGCTCAATGCTACTTAGTAGCTCCACTCTCCTCTTGTTTTTATCGCTTTTCTTGTTGAGTATACTTTTTATTCACCAGTGATTTTATTCCCGATTACAAGAATAGTTACACCAAATCAGAACCTTCGCAAAATGTAATTATGCGAAGTCGACGCATCATTTGACCATCAGAAATCCGCAATGTGGATCATTTTCATTGCTTTGGCTTTTTTTCTTCAGGGTTTATCAGAGCGGAAAATCGTGCTCAAAAAATCGCCAACAAAAATGCCATGTAAGATTGGCAATGTAGTTCCTTTTTATTTACTACCTATTCTTTTTTTAAAATGGTAGGGTGTTATGTGAAATATAAATATAATGATGATGAGGTTTTTAGCAAAAACTTGGGACCGTTGGTCTCTGTGGTAGTCAACGGATAATTGCTATTAGCACCTGTAAGTTAACGACACCGCTGAGAGAAAGATGAAACGAAGGACTAGCATGGTGTGGTGGTGAACGCGTTAGCCGGCGGAAAGGGTAATAGCGTGTTCGTTCCCCCACCGCAGACACCAGCGTCCTCGAATTTTGTAAGTATCTCAGCATCATACTGGTTATATGGTGTAAGACATCTAAAACAACGTGAATAGAACATAAAATAGAATATAAATTAGCATATTCATAGTACCACTCATTGGCGATCACAAAGGACTGAAGTAATAGGGGAACCACTTTGGTCAGGGGATATTTACTGACTGCTATCAGATAGGGTAAAATAAGTAGAAATAATTTCTGCTTCGCATTACGGTTTTTTAGCCCACATGGTAATATTTTTTCAACTGCTTTGTTCATGTACGAGTAAAAACACCTGCAATATTCTAAGTGCGATGAGAGAGGTGATTATGCGACGTTTCTCAACTTGTGTAAAGTCTTGAGGACGAGTTTCCTCATTTGACTGTGCATACTTTTTTTCCATGAAATATTCATTCGAAATGAAATTTTATTTAAGGCACCCTCTCCCCATATTTTACGGGGTTGGAAAACTCTGTTTACGAAAATATTCACATCCGTGTTGTCACGTTAGAGAGACAGAGTGAACAGAATTTTTTATGAAAACATGTTATTGCAACAATGTGATGATGTACTCAATGCACAGCCTCGAGTCGATGCGTTCGGTCGTTCTGAGTGCAAACATTGCTGTCCTGCACGTTTTCCATGGAAAACAAAAGAGAAAAAAGAACTCTACTGTCGCTAATGACGACGATTACCGTGGTGCAAACTAGTCCATCATATCCTACAGATGAGACAATGACATTACGCAAGCATCCACTCTCTTATTCTGGCTAAGGGAATCAGATCTGCTCGTGAAACTCATGGTTGTCGATTCTTGACCTCTTGTGGCAAGATATTTACAGGTGCTAGTAAAAATCTTTACTATAGATGTAGCCTTCAAGCGATACTTATTTACGTACAGAAGTTGTACATACATTTTTGCAGCTAAAATCGACCGACATTACCAGTTTTCCGATGGTCTCAAATCCGTGAAGTTTCAACATGTCTGGATTATTAGTTGTTTCATCCATGCACCATAGCTTTGACAAAACCACTTTCGTCATAGTTTTTCTATTGATGGTTGAGCTGTAAGTTAGTTGGTGGTTTCAGGTTCGAGAATTCGGAAAAGTTCTAAACACTTAACTTGCGCAACTTGTTTCAGCATACACACCTCGTCCGAAGTGTTCTCCAGAAAATGAAATTGCCCTTTTGTTGTGCTCTTCTGTTTAGAACTGGGTGTTCTTTTTTCTTGTTCTTGATTGTTAATCTCTTTTTTTCATATCCATTTTGCTCTTCTTCATATCTTTGTTTCTCAAACGGCTCGCCACTATTATTCTCTTCTCGAACGCTCTTCATACTCTTGTGCTGTGAGCCGTTACATTGGTGCATTGGCCGGGAATCGAACCCTGGGTCGCCCGCGTGGCAGGCGAGCATTCTACCACTGAACCACCAACATCACTAAACAACCTCACTTCTATCACAAATATAACTATACTCTCGGACTCAGAAGTCGCGCTCAGCTGGATACGGTCCAAGGAAGCGCACAAAACCGCAGGAGTGTTGGTGAAGAACCGCATAAAGGAAATACGCCGAATAGTGGAAAACCTACCAACACCCTTACAATTTGGCTACATAGCCACTGATCAAAATGCTGCTGATTGTGCTACAAGAGGACTAAACAAGTTCGAATTAAAAGACCACATATGGTGGAAAGGACCGGCATTCATTAAGGAAATACACGAGCAAAAAGGTCAACACCTTTTTACATTACAGCAAGGAAGCACACAAAAGGTACAAGTATCCTCAGCGACATCAGTAGCCACCACACCCGTCGCAGAACTACTCGACTTGGAAAGCGATTCAATAGACTCACAAGAGCAAAGAGAACAACTGCATATGTTCTCAGATTTATACGCAAAACCAGCTCTAAAGGTACGAAAGGAACTGCGTGACCGGATATACAAGAATATCCCAGAACTCCACGCAATGTCAACAGAAACATGCATCACGGCCATAGAGCAAGAAGCAGCCTTGCGAGTTGTGATACGAAACCACCAAGCAGTTCATTTTTCTTTACGATCAATAAAGGATTATAAACATTTAAAGTTATATCACGATGAATGGGGAATCATTCGGTGCAAAGGCAGATTAAACAACGCAGACGTACCACGTGAAGCTCAGCAACCAATTCTAATCAGCTCTAAAACGGCACTAGCAGAACTAATAGTTGTCGAGGCACATCTCCCGTTCCACAATGCAACGGGCCACACCATTGCTAACACACGCGAAAGGTTCTGGATGAGGAGTATACTGCAAATCGCTAAGAAAGTTATAAGACAATGCGTACCCTGTCAAAGGATGAACAATCTCCCCTACAAATATCCGCCGATGGATGACCTTCCAGAAAGAAGAGTGAGACGATCACGTCCGTTTGAGCATGTAGGAGTAGACTATTTCGGACCACTAACAGCGAGAAATAATGATGGAACGAATAAAAGGTCTACGGCATCATCATCACGTGTGCGACAACCGGACTACTTCATCTAGAACTCGTACACAGCGTAACGACGAATGATTTCCTGCTAGCCCTAAGACGATTTTTTTGCCAGACGAGGAGTGCCTAAAACTATCACATCTGATAACGCATCCAATTTCCTACTGAGCGAACAAATTCTACAAGAGGCAATTCTTCCCGTTATTAACAATGTGTCACTAACAAATACAATGGCAACAAAGGGAGTAACATGGAGGACAATTACGCCGTATGCTCCGTGGCAGGGGGCATTTTATGAGCGTCTCATAAAGTCGGTAAAATACTCTTTATACAAAGTATTGCAAAGGACGATCCCAACAACGGAGGAATTGGAAACCCTCTTTGGTAGAAATAGAGGGAAGTCTCAACAGTCGACCTCTCTCATACCAAGAAAGAAAGGCTCTGACAACCTGGTTACCTTGCGACCAATCGACTTTATCCAGCGAGACATGATAATAACATATCCATTCGAGTTCAGCAGTGAAGAAGAAGACGATAAGACGTATCTTCCACCCCAAGAGGCAGCATTATTACGCACGCGAAAGGAAGTGCAGGATGCTCTCGCATCAAGTCACAATCTGACAGAACAATATTGGAGTATTTGGAGCCAAGAATACTTGAAAAAGCCTTCGAGAGACTCACAAACTCAATATAAACAACAAACGAGGTACTCCATTAACTCCAACCATAGGTACGGTGGTACTAATTCACGATCCAATTCTGCCACGAAACACGTGGAAAATGGCGAGCATCATCGACTTGAGACAGTCAGAAAGTGGTGCGATCCGAGAAGCACAACTCAAATTACCAACCGGACGTATCACAAGGAGACCAATTAATCTAGTGATTCCGCTTGAGCTAAGAGGCAGCCCAACAGAAAAAGGGAAGAGATGGAGTCGCCAACTCAAGTTCCGCAAAGCGCGGTGGGAATTCAGAATCAACGCTATAATCTTCGACCTCGATCACGTGACAACAACACACCGATAGATTCACAAAGGATCCACTTTTCGCAAAGCGAGGAGGAACGTGAACCAGAAAATTACCCCGAAGTAAACGGTTAAGAAGGAAGCGAATCGCCGAATCACCACTATAACTTTCGACCACCAAACTCCATTCAAGCTATAACATCAGTCACCGTCTAGCCCACTCCTATAGTAAAGGGGGGACTATAGAGAATTCCTCTATCAATCCTCGAAATTCTCTATCTACCTAATCAATGCATCCCATGGGTCGATGGAGACCGCGTTACTACAACGACGCGTGCGTACTCTGCGTCTACGTCCCGTTCGGGTCAATAGGCATGAATCCCTCTACAGATAGAGAGTTCTCTATCCACCTAATCAATCCATCCTATGGGTCGATGGAGATCGCGTTACTACACCGGCGCGTGCGTACCCTGCGTCTATGTCCTGTTATGGCCAATGGGCAAGCCGCTCGCTGGGACGCAGCCACGCCTACCGCCACTGGCATTTGGCCAAGCGACGCCTTGGCGAGCGCCGTCGCCAGTTCCATCATTGCTTCTCTCCCGATTGGTCTTTCCTTACAGTTTCATTTGCTTAGGTCGTAGTGATAGGAACTGTAATCACTCTCGCTCTTGCCCTTATTCCTCCGTTAGCTCTTGCATTGTTATTATCTTGCTATTATTTCTCCGTTAGCTCTTGCATTGTTATTACGTTAATGTTATCGTTGATTTTCGCATACGTGTTGACATGATTTCGATGCTCTCATCGTTCACAGGTATTCCACAAACGGCTCGCCACTATTATTCTCTTTCTCGAACGCTCTTCATACTCTTGTGCTGTGAGCCGTTACAGTCAAGACGTTTCCTAAAAATACTGAACTAAGTTGAAATTGCTTTTCCTACTTATTTGCGTGATTTTATCTAGGAATAATAAGACGACGGTTACAGATGTAAGCATTAGCCTGGACAATTGTCATAAAATATCACAGGCGACTCCTTTATACGATCCGTCATCACATATTGTGCGAACTCCAGAACTTCTTGCATTCACTTCCTTTTCTCGCAGTTATCATCGTAGGTCTTCAGATTTTTTTATGTGAGTTCGCCTGTTTCTCACTATTTTGTCGCTTCTCCGCGGATGTCGTTTATAGAAGCCATGGATAGCCGTGATAGGGTGTTCCCAGATCTTCATTATAGGGGTTGTCAGCTATTGTGGACTGGAAGGAGTGAACCAGCTCGAAACAAGTCTGTTGCCTATTTTAGGGCCTTAGGTTTTGTCAAGAAAAAATCCTTCATTTCGAGAATGCACCTAGATCAAAGAGGAAAATGGTTCTTTTTGAAAGGCATGAATGAGGTGACACTGAGCTCAAACTTCCTCAGCGGCTTCTTTTAAATGTTCTATCTTTCTAATAAATGCGGATGACTATGGAGAACCGCCAATTTTCCACAATTTTTGCATGATGCGCGAAGAAGACAAGATTTGCTGTTGTCCATTTCGTCTAGTGACGTCTCGTTCCATTCTTGCAAAGTTTGTAGAATTATCGCCCTTTTACGAGTCTTTATGAACGCCGTATAAAGCTGAATAGGAAATTTTGTGTTCTTTTAGTTTTTGCTGAGCAACGAGCTGTTTCGCCACAACATTTTCCTTGCGCTTTCAATGCGTTACCACACTAACTCTACGAATTTCAACCAATGCATAGAAATGTCTCGATTCGCTTGTTTTCAGTCTTGAGCGGTGCCAGTGCTCCATGTCGCCTCGAAATCGTAACAGCCGCGGTTTTCATCTCCTTTCGCCGGTAGTCTAAAGAGGTAAATAATTTTTTGAAGTAATGTGGCTCTCACGGAACAGATGTGGCAGCGGTAGTGATGCCGGTCATCACAGTAGCGACTTTGTTTCCATTCCGCTTTGGGCTCACCAAGCGTCCTATCTCTGTATGGTCGCCAATTTAGTGCCGGATCAATACGGGGGAAAAAAATCACTCTTTGCAATCCAAATCAGATTGTCGTCGCACGGTTGTCTCAGGGCTCCAGTAAGAATCAACTCAACCACAATCTACGACATTCATGATAAAATGAAATTCCTCAAGCAGCGGCAGAAGACACACGTAAAAGTCGTAAGACCTTAGTGGATGACGGAAATGAGGAAGCGAATCGAGTGTGTGAAGTGTTGTTATGCGCACAGTAGATGTGAAGGCGGGCCATGTAAAAAAATGTCGCTTTCTAAAACTCAATAACCACGTCGCCAATTTCTACCATGGTTTTCTTTAAGGGTTTTCAATTTGCTATGTGCAAAGATGGCGTGACATGGCGGGTGGATATCATGTCTTGTGCGAGCTGGTCATTGTTTTGTGGTACATTGTCGAGAGTTTATCACGAACAGCAACCATCTTGTACAGAACAACATGACCGGATGAGCCTACCTCAATATAGCGATGCTCCACTGATGACGATCCGACTCGATGCTACGGCGAAGACACCACATCGAGATTACGAAGACAGTATATCGACACGGTTCATCCGCTCTAGAAAAGATGAAGGTGTCGAAAGGTTAAAATAAAATGGAAGGACAAAGCTATCGAGCTTGATTAATCTATGAAGGACGCGCCATGCATTCGACTTCATTGACATCGTCAGAGGTGCACATCTCGCCTCTGACTCAGCGACTCGCGATGGTCTATCGATGTGTCGAGAGAGTGCTGCTCTGCACCCAGATAAATCTGCTACCAATTTACCAAACCGTGAGGTATTGAAAGTATGTTGAGCCTTGGGCGCAGCATCAAGCCCATGTGTATTGCAGGCCGCCACTAACCACTGCACTACAAGCGTCGAAATTTTAGCCGAGTTAAATTGTTCATAAATTTTGTCCTAGTTTATCAATGAAAGAGAACGCGTTAACATTCTCGAGTTTGGCTGCTCAAAGAATTTCTGCTTTCGTAAGAGTTTTTGAAACGCTAATTGAAAATTCGCATGTAGAAGGAGACTTAAGGAGTTAAAGAACACTGAATTCTTCATCACAAAGTTCAGACCAACTTACATCCTCCTAATGTATTTCCAATAATTTGGCAGTAAAATACTTTACGTTCTTAACCAAATCCTCACTTGTGCATGAATTCGCCTTCCGAAAAATAGCCGGAAAGCTGAAGTTGGTGCAACCAGTGTGACCGGATGCCCTCAACTGTGCCAGTTTATTCATTTCGGATGTGGTTTCGTTCGCAACACTTGCTAGCAAATGAACACATTTGCAGGAAAGTCCAATTATTGGAACAAATGTGCCAAATAGCAGAAAATCGTCCATCATCGGCTGCTATAACGACACTTCCTTATACGCAATCATCGAGGAACCCGATGTTACCAAGGTAAGACATTGACCCTGCTTCCTACGATTTTGTCAGAGAATAACGGAGCCTTCCGACATTTTGCGCAAATTGCTATAAATACTTACGACCTCATTATAACACAATTTTTGTACAACATAGTAGCCATTAACATGTAGCATGTATTCTTAGGGTGGATAGCCGTTTGATGCATTCTTCTGCCCAGCATTTGACCGTTTACGATGTGAATTAGTGATGTATTTACTTTTATGGTCTTATAAACTGATCTTCTTTAGCTGATGCGAGGCTGATATAGGTCTTTGTTGTCGTTGTCGTTGTTGTTGGTGTTGCTGGTCGATGGCCGACGTTTCGGCGATTTTGCTTTACTCAGAGCCTGGACGTGTTTTATATAAGAATACTTTAATTATTCGATGGAAAAAAAGGCTAAAGTATTAATCAAGATCAAACTTTTAAATAGACGCCATATTGATCAAAAAGGCTACTCACTGTGCTGTTACGAGTGGAATTGGCCCACGCGTTGTTCACGTGGGGTCGCGAGCAAGGCACATCCGGCGGTCAAAAATTTCATTTTGAAATAAGGCGCCAGGTCACGTGTGATAGTGAGGCATTCGTCTTTCCGGTACATCTTTGGATTTTTGAAATTTATCCAAAACGCCTGAAGAGTTTTGCACGTTGATATTTTCGATTCCTGCGCTAGGATCCCCACAGTCACTTCAAAAGCATCGCCATTGTGTTTTTATGCCCTATGCGTAACTAAAGGAGTGTTTTTGCGAATTTTAACTTCCCCATCTAGACGTTCTTTTTAACGGACATAAAGTGGTCTACCCGTTTCCCCAATATATTCCTTTCCGCATACGTTACATGAGATCAAGTATATTATACCTGAACCCATGCAATTTGCCGCCTCTCTCGTTAGGACACATCATATTTTTTTCCTCAGAAGCACAAGCTACCATAGAGAGGGTTGAGAGCTAACTGATGACGTAGGGCACTGAGCTGGATGTCAATAATCGCTACATAATTTTCAAAACCACTTTTTCTTAAGCATCTCTTAATGGCGTAACTTACTTTTTCAATATGAAGGGCAGCTTAAAAGAAATCCTACTTACATCGGAAACATTATTTTGGGGAAGCACTCTACTTTTTGCGTGACCTAAGTGGCTTCCACTTCGTAGCCATTGGAAATGGCTATTTTTTTGTGCCACGTTTAGCGATTCCTTCCTTTCCTCTTCGCCTATGCCCACATTTTTAGCCGTACGGTACATGTTTTCGATAAGTGGTTTCTTCATGTGTGAAGGATGAGAGGAGAGGTGGTGAACTAGTATATTTTTACTACTTCGCTTACGATACCGTTTCGTTATATAGCCACTTTCTGAGAGCTTTAATTGGATGCTTAAGAATGGAAGCCAGTTTTCGGTTGGTTTTTTCTTGTGTAGGTTTTACATACTCTGACTGTCGGCTTAACAATTCAAAGCACTCATCCATCTGTTCTTGTGTGGAACAGACGATGAAGCAGACGTCTGTGTATCGACAGTAGAGTAAGTGTCAGTAATTGAAAACTAGAGCTTCCACCTTAGACATGAAAGCGACGGCAAGGCTTGGTGCTAAACGCTGTCCCTATGGCCAACTCTCTAACTTTGGGCATAATATTTTCCAAACCACCTAAAGATTGAGCAACTAATACACTGTGGACATATGTAAGATCCCTTTTAAGCTACCCGTCATATCAAATAGAGTAAGTTACGCCATTGAGAGATGCTTGAACAAAATGTGGTCTTGAAAATTATGTAACGATCTATAATGCTGAGATATTTGCAAAACTCCGGATCGCAGGTGTCTACGCTGGTTAACGAACGCGCTATTGTCCTTTCCGGGGGAGTAACGCGTTCACCACCACACCATGCAGGTCCTTCGTTAAGCCTGTCTCTCAGCTAGCTCTATCGATCTTTTGCCATCAGTAATCACTTGTCAGCGTGATTGATGAGAGAGCCCAAATCGGCGACGAACTCAGTTAAGCTGAGGCTTCAGTTATAATCACAATTTAGCTTCTTATATCTCAGCATCATTGAAGTTATATTTCGAAATATACCCCTGCCGTTAACAAGATTAGGCAGTAAATAAGGACAGTATACTAGGGGTAAAATTTTCTTTTTTTTGTTGTAAAGGTTGACTATAAGATAGAGTAACAACTCGTGCAGTATTGTATTGAATGATTCAGAAACAAGCGTGGAAAAAACGATACCAAAAAACCATCGCGCCAGAATTGATCGTGGACAAAATAACTACATTACGGCATCAGGTTTTGGCATAAAGCACAAGAATCCTACATTTTGTGGAATTGCCAATGCATAGAGATCAGGAGCCTCCCAACGGTTTACCGCCTCATTGCGGCTGGGAGGTGTTCCTGGGTGACGGACTGCAATGTACAGCGGGGGATTCGTTCCCCGGCAGGGTCTCCCAAGCTGAGAAGGAGTCCGACGTTTCCATCAGGAAGCCTAGCTAAGAGTAAACCAATACCAGGATCCCCCCACCGTCCTGGTATCAATGTCGCATGGTGGTAAATCTCCCTCTGATCCACAAGGGCTGCTACTGCCCGCGGTGGTGGTTAAAACGAACTCCTCACTGCTACTCGTGCCTTAAAAGCAATGCTTTTACAGGGCTTGACCTCAAATAGGCATATTCATTGTCATCTGTCAATTCTGACGCTCTCACAGTGCTTAAAGTCCCTTCTACATTACTGAGCATCCATCAGAATTCCAACATTTTTAACAGTAGGTAAAACTCGTCCACTAGTTGACACAACTGTTGTTTAGAAACGGCAACTCGAAAATGTTGTTGTGAAAAAGCCTCCCGCTTACGGCTCCACGAGTAATGAATAAAAAATTCTTCTGAAAAGCATTTACGTTTCCATGCGAACTGCTCACGACGGTTATCGAATTTTGTGAAGCTTCATTTAATGGAATCACCTATATCACCTGTAGTCCTATTAGTCGTCGAGTGACTCGAGCGGGAGCCAGTAAATTTTCCATTCATCGCTGTCGCGTGCAAGAATAGCCCAGAGGGTTCTGCTCGGTCGAGGGACTCGTCGAGCATCATATCATTCTTGTAAGCTTTTCGTGAAGAACTCTGACAATCGAGTCGGTGGTCTTCCTGCAGTGCGTTTGACATCCCGAGGAATCCAGTTACCAACGGCTGTTGTCCATCGGTTGTCGTCCATGCGCATTACGTGTCTGGCCCACCTTATCTTCGACTGTTTGGCGTACAGAGCGGCATCTTTGATTTCTGATCGTTGACGCAGGTTGGAGCTTCGGATACCTTCCTTTACTTCTGTGAAACGGGACACTTCTAGCATTGTCGTTTCGGCTGCGCGTTCAATAGTGCTGAGTGATCTTTCACCTAGCTTACGCAGCGGCCAGGTTCCTGATGCATACGTTACGCAGGAAGTAACGTTGAGTCGAGAAGGTGGGCATGGAGTTGCGTGTTCTTTGTCCTTCTCACTAGACCCTCGATGTTCTTGAAAGCTCCCCATGCCGCTCGTTTCCTTCTGCTCAACTCTGGAGCTAAGTCGTTCAACATGTTAATTTCCTGACCTAGATAGATTTAACTGGAGCACTTCCAATGTTTATATGAAGTTTTGGAGTGTGGCGGTAATTCATTTTGGCGAGATGGTGTCGCCTTGGCTAACCCCTCTTTTGACGTCAACGTTAATACCGTTGTACAATGGTGATATCTTGGTTGTGAAATTTTTGTACAGCTCACGAGAATCTTTATATAATGAGTAAGTGAATCCTTTACTACAAAGGGCTTGCATAACTGCTTCTATCTCAATTGAATCAAAGGCTTTATGTAAATCGATGAAAGTGAGACAGTGGGGTCTTTTGTACTCGCGATGCTTCAATGAGTCTTATTATCGTGTGCATGTGGTTCAGCGTACTAAATCCTTTTTCGAAACCCTGCTTGCTCACATGGCTCTCCTTCGTCCAGTGTTCTCTCAATCCTGCTTTGGATGACTCGAGTGAAAAGTTTGTAGACGACAGGCAGCAAGCAGATTGGGCGACAGTTGCCTATATCAAGTTGGACACCCTTCTTGAAGAATAACACGGTCTTGTTGGTATTCCTTGAGTAGGGACCTTGCTTTCAGAAGGAGAACGTGTGAACAGCCGAGCCAGTGTGTTTATGAGGACTGGCGGAAGGTTCTTTTGCTGTTCTGGTCCTATCCTGTCCGCACTTGGTGCTGTTCGATTTTACACTGACGAAATGGCACATTGGAAATCGGAAGGGAGAACCGGTGGTACATCATATCCATTCTCCCTTTACTTCATATGACGGAAAGTGCACGTGACTATCGAAGAAACCTGAGTAGTATTCGTGGATGACTCTCTCCATTGCCTTTCTGGACGCTGTAACTGGTTCGTCTGAGCGTCGGAGTGCAATCATCTTGGTCTTGTAATTGGTGAAGCTTCGGTGCGCTTTGCGAATGCTTTCCAGCCTCTGCAGCTTCGACCATTACTGCTGCTCTTCTCTCTTTAAGATCTTCTCTTCCCTCCTGTCTGCATTGTTTTGCAACTTCGGACGTCAGTTCGTGGTTGCCTGCACCTCGTACGGTCCCATGCTGGCGCATCAGCTCGAGTGTGTGTTTTCTGGAGGCGAACGTCTGTCTCTTGGTAACTTTCGAACTCTCAGCTTTCATAGCGCTAAGGTGAAGATGTTGAATGAGCCGATCGTATTCTTTGTCGATGTTGTCGACAACGGCATCTTCCCAGCAGCCGACTAATGATTGAATAAGTCCCAGTTTATGGTGGTTCTGAGACATGGGTTTATCTTCGGATCGAATCGAATACGTTGTTTTAAATTTTATGACTTGAAATGTGAAACAGAGTGTTGCCACAGTGAAGATGATTAATCGAAAGCACCATCAGCGTTGTAGAATTATCGTCCCTGCCATTTTCTTCCTATAAGCGCTGACTGAAGTACAATAAGCAGTTCCATGTTGTAGCATTTCCGCTTCGTGTTAGTTCAATTGTTAGGTCATGAGCTGTTTCGGCACAACATTCCCTCTTGCGCTTTCAATGCGATACCGTAGTAAGCGAACGAATGCCTGCCAATGTAAAGAGATTCAGTAGTTAGGAACTTAGCATATTTCCAGTGGAGACCAGGGCAACTTCGTAAAAATCACGTCAAAAAACCTCTTGGCATTCAAATGCTCAACTCAGTGAATGACAAACTGCGCCCATTGCCACGTCATTTCTAAAGGACTTAGAACAATCTTAGTAGTGGTTTTTGCACCGTTTGCTGAAGTACTTGGTAAATTTTTTAAACTGCTATTGCTAATCAGCAATCGAGATAACAGCACGTCGAGCTTCTGATACTAAACTGCCAATCAAAGAATTTCACTTAAAAACTGTACGCGTGTAGCTGCAAAGAGGGAAATACTCTTTTAGTTTTTTGTAGACAGCCGTAGCACTCCTTGAATATGTGGAGATTTACGGGAGAAAACGCTACACTGCCAGGTCTTAACATTGACAGATTCAATGTTACGACTTTCCGACGTATTGCTCAAATCGATTTCCTTGGCTTATTTTAGACCTCTCTAGCGCTAATTCTTTTGCCTCTAATTTAAAAAAAAGTGTTACATAGAACATCCACTGGGCAGCTTTTTTTCGGCTCATTTGGGCAGTACTTCTTACTAGATTATAGAATTGATAATCCAAAAAAAAATTTCCTAGGCAGTAACGTCTTATTCTAACAAACCTGCTCACGGTCCCACGAGGAAAGAGTAGATAATCTGAAAAGGGTTCGCGTTTCCCACGAATTGCTTTACACTCTAGTCGAATAATGAGTTGTTTCATCTCAACTCCAGTATGTCGTTGAGAATTTTTTCGGTTGTTAACATTAAAACGTATTTTTCCACAGCGCAGATAATACATAGTCGATTCGATCATCAGTAACCGAATCTCAGCCAAAGCAGGACACCAAAAACTACTAAGTTTTCAATTAAGAGACGTGCAAGTGGTCCATATCACAACGGAAATTGTGGTAAAATGGTGCAGTTGCGTGAAATACTTGCTCCCAAATTTCTTCCTTTTTTCTTTCTAAAATCCTCAGTTTGGAGATGCTGCCGGCTGTTGTAAGCCAGAATGTTGTGACAATTAAAGTGATTAAAAATTGGATCAGCATAATTTCTAAGTGTTGTGACAAAGTAGACTACAGCAGTCGGTACAATTATATTGCAAACCACTTTATTTTTTGTAAAGTGAAAATCGTTATAAATGAGCCGGTGATCACCACAGTGATAATTGACGTCAGGAAATTTGCATTGTTCTTCTGAAGGAGTCACCATAGTGACCACTGAAGAGAAGAAATGTGGAGAACTTAGGTTAACACTGTGCAGCAAGCGCTTATTTAGGCGAAATACTAAAAAATGCAAAATATATTTGTGTAGACTTGGAAGCTTTTTCATTTCAATGCAGTTAAATTCTTTTTTTAAAGTAATCACTTTTTCATTACAGCAAACTTCGACCAACAAGTCAACCAACAAGAATGAAGAAAAATAACCGATCCTTTCCTTCAAAGCTCTCGAAAGAGCAGTATTATCAAGGACACTTTTCATCAAATCACAAAGTAGCAAACCTTATTGTGAAAAGAAAGAAGAATCGGCGTTTCAAATAAAACGAAGTGAGTCGAGCTAGCTATCTGTAGCAAAAATAGCCGTTCTGTTTGTGATCGCTTTTGACTTCAGCAATAGATGAAGCTCTCACAGTGTCACCTCCAGAGATGAGCCAACAGAAATTTCCTAGATGAATCCACCCACTAAATGAGTGCCATAGAAGGCCACTGCACAAGGGCACTGCTTTATTGTGTCTTTTGAAGATGTCTTTCACCAGAAGTGAGGAGGAATACAGAACTGCCAAATTGATGTGCTTGATAATATGCGTTATAGAACCACAATGAAGCTAAGATAATTGCAAAACTCCGGAACGCATATGTCTGCCGTAGAGATTGAACTCCGTTATTTCCTTCTGCAGTGGCTCACGAGTTCACCACGACACCACGCAGGTCCTTCGTTTCCCTTTTTTCTCAGTCGTGTTTCATGGGTGCTGCAAACACACACCCGTCAGAGGGATTGATCTGGAGAGCACAAATCGGCATTGAACCCATGTTCTAGTGGTGAATACGTTACCTTCCGGAAAAGATAGTAACGGGGTTCGATCATAAATCATAATAATAATCACAATTTCAAAAATTATTTACACGCTTTTTCTGACAAATTATTGGAAACTGCGCGCCAGAAGCATGGACACATTTACAGGAGTATAAGAAATATGCAAAACTTGTACTTACTTGCTGACATGGAGACACCTGCGGTGAGGGGTTTTGCAAATTCTCAGCATCGTTGTGGTTGTAGTTCACATCATACACTTGCCGTGAAAGAGGAATAGGCTAAATAAAAAGAGATTCAGATATGTTTTACTATTCATCTTAGTTGGTGAGGAATCCTGACCGTTTCTACGGAAAGGTTCATAATTTGTTTCACTCTCAGTGATCGTTCTCTTCACTGACGATTCCTCGCTCACCATTCACGGCAGATGTTTTCGTCTATATGAACAGAAACAGGAAGAATCTCCATATTTCTTATACTCCTGCAAGTGTGCCCATATTTTTTGGGAGCAATTTTCCATAAGCTGTCAGAAGAAGCGTGTAAATGCTTTTGAATTTATGATAATTCCATGACAGCCTAGCATTTGAGCCATTTGTATATTTGCATACGGGTTCACCGAAAACGTGAAGAAAAAGATTTTCTTGTTGGCTAAGATCGAGTTTTCACATTTCTTGAGGGAACTTCTCGGTTGGAAGGATTTCAAAGCACATCAACGGTTTGGTGCCTTTCAACAACTGCCGGCATGAGCAAACAACATATTTCTTGATTTTGGTCGTCTGCGAATAAGTGCAGCAATTGTTAATCGTCTAAATAGATGTTCAAGCTGCCTTTTGCTTTGCTGTTCTCAGGCGGAGTACTGTGAGTTTCTTCCTAACCCATTCAATAGCCTAAATCCATTTTTGATTGAATTTACTAGGCGATCACGATTTCAAGGTGCTTGTAAAATCAGGAGAAAGAACGGTCTTGGGTATTTTTTTCAATTTAGCTCTATTTTGAGCAAATGTTTTCCGTTGATTTCTACCGTAGCTGCGCAACAAAAGAAGTAGGCAATATTCTGTCAGGCGACGAAACGGTATTACATAAACAGGAATCCTTCTTCTTATAGTTCCGTTTGTTTTCTGACATGCCGATGTCTGATTATTCCAGATAAGTTATGGCATTGAGCAGCACTAGTGTGAGTGTTTAATTTTCTATGAGAGTGATGTTTTAGCAAGCCAATGTGGCATGAGTGGTAGTCACTCACATCGATGAACTTTTTATCTGTCAGAGTTTTCGCACGATCTTCTGAAGAGTGTGGATGGAAAGACTGCGAGACAGTGATGTCAACGCTTTTTTGTGTCTATGCAGTAGTGTTTTAGAATGACGAAGTTCACAGTTTGTGAGGTTGTTCTTTAGTTTGTGAATGGCCTTTGTATGGTAAGTTAGACATCAATTGCCTTCAACTGTGTGCTCTTCCTCAGCGCTTCCGCCATGGTTGTAGAATCTGAAACGGTAGATGACGGTTCTGACGTATATTGCGATAAAAGCTATGCCACGAACACAGAGGAAGCCTCAAGAGCCCTTTCGAACCACATGCGTATTTTTTACCGTGATGTCAAAACTATGGCGAGGTTTGTGTTAGGTTTCGTCGCACTTATTGCAGCAGAGAAGTAGAAAGCTGGACACGATTCAACTCGACATGACGACAACGACTGACTATCGCGCAATAAGAAGCAACTGATATGGACACTAAACGGGAACCAGAACACAGTGAATTAAAATAGATAGTTGCTACATTAGTTGAAATTTTGCGAAACGCCAACGTCTCGCACGATGGAGTCACCTTTCACCGCGTAACAATATTTCAAAACCGACTTTCCTTTAACCTCGGTATTACCAACCATTATGTAGTTTGCCTTTGATAAGCTTATGCGACGTTAACAAATACTTTTTATTTGGCGTACTAGTAGCTTATAGTGATACCACTTTTTGTAGCGTGGGTTGTCCGAAAGAAACAAATCATTATCACTGGACAATCACTAATATCAAAATCCATCGCCCCTGCATAAAAGAGCAGCGAGAAAATTTCAGTTCCAGTCAAAAGCTAGTTTTTCTACTTCTCTGCGGCAATAAGTGAGACGGAACTTAACATAAGCCTCACCATAGTTTTGACATTACTCTAAAAAATACGCATGTGATTAGAAAAGGCTCTTTGAGGATTCCTCTGTGCTTCCTCTTCTATGTTCGTGGCATAGCTTTTTATCCCAAAAATACATCAGAACTGTCATCTACCGTTTCAGATTCTATAACCATGGCTGAAGTGCTGAGGAAGAGCACACGGTTGAAGGCAGTTGATGTCTAACTTACCATGCAAAGGCCATTCACGAGCTAAAGAGCATCAGAACTGGAAACTTCGTCATTCTAAAACACTCTTGTAAAGACGTAAAAAACCTTTACATCACTGTCTCGCAATCCTTTCACCAGCACTCTTCAGAAGACAATTCTAACGGAGAAAAAGTTATTCGATGTGAATGACTGCCACTCATACCGTAATGGCTTGCTAAAACGTCGTTCTTATGGAGAATTAAATATTCACAACTAGTGCTGCTCAGTGCCCTCACTTATGTGGAAAGATCAGGCATTGGCATATAAGAAAACAAACACATTTTTAAGAAAGAACCTCTTCCTTATGCGAGGCCATCTCCTCGTCTAATAGAATATTAAATTAAAAAAGGATAAAGCTTTTCGGCGTTGATCAATCCTTGAAGTATGCGCTTGCATTCGACTTCATTAAGTATCGTTGGAGGTGATTGAATGCATGTCTGGCCTCTACAGTGAGTCATGGTGGCCTGCCGATATATCGAGCTGGTGCTGCTGTCTTCCCAGACAAGGCTAGTACCAATTTTCTGACCTCCGAGAGATGGAAGACTTGGTGGGCCATGGGCGCTGGGATCGATTCCGCGTGAGACTTGGTCGGTCCGGAGCCGAATCGAACTAGCGTTACTGTACATCACGCATATTTATCACACGAAATTCACAAGAGAAGTATGGTTACTAAGTAGAGAATGTAGTGCAACCCACTTTAATCACTTCATATTCAAGAATACGACAGGTAAAGAATTGACCATTCATAATAAAAAGACGTCTTCAAACTTAAACGCTGTAAGCGCTTTGTTTATCTTGTTTGGCTAACAATGAGAAGTTCTCTTTTACCAAGACTAACAGACGCGATGCTGATTAAAGTCACTCTTGTGATTGTGGCAAGCCACCAATCCAGCGATGTGCTCTGGAGTCCATCCATCCGAGAATTTCGCTCAGCAAATGTAAAAATTTGTGTCCAGCTAACAAGAATGTCTTATTTCTTCACTTTTGGGTGAACCCGTGTGCAGATAAACAAATGGTTTAAAAGCTAAGCCGTAATAGAACTGTCGTAAATCCAAAGGTGATTTACACGCATCTTCTGAGAGCTTATGGAAAGTCGCAGGGCATAAATATGGACATTTACAGAAACATAAGAAAAATGGAAATATTTGTAGTTACCTGCTCACATGCAGGAAAATTTCGGCCGCGAATGGGAAGTTAAGAAACACTAATGTACACCAACGCTACTAAGACAGAAAGTTCATGAGCTTCCTGCAAAAACGCTCAAGATTCTTCACAAACTAAGGCGAATAGTAAAACATATTGTAATCGCTTTTTATTTGCTGCCTCGGCATCGAAACTCGTTGTTAGCCCTTTCCGGTGACCAACGAATTCACAACTGCAATATGAGTTAAGTGTGGATTTGTGTTTACATCAATCCCGTTGCCGGGTGAATGCTGAAAGCGCCTATAAAACACGGCTCTGTTCGGTGTGTTTTAGTAATTCACATAAATAAACGCCTAGTGCACAGTGCTGATACAAGCTCCTCACAATTCATCTTTTCATTGACGTCTACGGTGTCTGTTTCAGTAAGAGCAGTGCAAATCGTTTGACCTCCGTTATAACCGTGGTGATCATCGGCTCATTAATAAAGATTTTGACTTTACATAGCTTAGGTGATCTTCAATATAATTGTACCGACTGCCTAGGACTACCATTTCACAACACTTATCTATTCTAGTGATTCAAACACCAATCACTAATGTTGTCTTCATCAGAGCCGATGATCCGAGTCGATGGTTCACGCTTGTTATTCGTCTCGATGCGGCAGCTTCCCTTTCGTGTCGAATCAGTTCTTCCTCAGCAGGCCATCGCCTTGTGTAGTTTACTTTAAAGTCATTTTCCATCTAACTTTGTGGGAAAGATTTTTGATGAGTTCCAGACACTTTATTAGTTCCCAAAGTGTTTGTTAGTGAATTGGAAAGAGCCGGAGCGAAATCTGCGACTGTACAACATCTGATTAGGTAGGAAGGTCTGCCACATGTTCGACTAAATATCTGTGTGTGGACTGTTTAATGAAACCTAATTGTCCAGTCATATCTTGTGTAATCGAAGAGATTTTTTAGCACGGCGCTTATTTTCCATATTTCTTTTAAATTTCTTTTTTCAAGATGTCATCCTCTGTTTCTGTTAGTGCTGAGAGCTCAAAAAATGAAACTTGAAAGAACTTGTACATTCTATGGAACTCATGGAATGCTTTAAAAACGAATTTTCTCAGTTTCGTTTATGGTCATTAATTCAAAATTAATTGTTAGCGAAAATGCTCAAGAAGGCTTCATAAATCTGGTTTGTATTATAATTTTTCTTATTATTTTTTTATCTTTTATTTTGATCCGTCTTCACGCCTATTGTGCGGATCCCAGCACTTCTCACATTCGATTCCTTTCCTTGCATCTATTATCCACGAAGATCTTCGAGATTTTATGCATGGCTCCCTCAGGGTTTCCACTTCATTTCAATGTCCTAGGATCCTAGTCGAGCAATTCTTTCTGGAGTCCTAAGATAGCCGAGCTGGAGCGTTCCCAGCAGAATTGAAGAGAGAGGCTTTTTTTTCCAGACAAGTCCGACACCAACTTCCCCGCCCCGGAGGGTTGACAGGGTTGGTTGGCATGGAGCGGAATCGAACTTAACACCATCATCGCGATTATGGACATCATTACAACTGTGCTATCTGCCCTTGTCTTTTAAATAAATTAGAATATAAGCGAATGAGAGTGGCTGGCACTACCAAAATTCGCTTGGATGCATTCCTTTACTGTTTCTTTTTTTATTTCATCTTTATTTTGGAAAAGGTTTACGACTGGCAGCTCACGCGCTGCTGTTAATCTATCGAAGGTGTTCTCAATTAGTTTATCAGTTAGCTTTTCATCTTTAACTTTTTTCCCGCCCTAACGCATGCGTCAGAAACCTGGTTACTGCGCAAGCAGGATGGAACATCACTCATCGTTATTGAACGTGCAGTCGAAGGGACAGCGATAGAAGTATACCTTATCACACAAGTAGGGAAAGGGATTCAAAGCTCCGACCTGCGTCAACGATCAAAAATCAAAGATGCCGTTCTGTACGCCAAATAGTCGAAGACAAGGTGGGTCGGACACGAAGTGAATATGAAGGGCAGTAATCGATGGACAGGAGCCGTTAGTGGCTGTATTCGTTGGGACGTCAAATGCACTACTGGAAGACCACCGATCGATTGTCAGAGTTCTTCACGAAGAGCCTAGAAGAAAGACACGACGCTCAACGAGTCCCTAGAGCGAGCAGAACCCACTGAGCTACTCTTGCACGCGACAGCGAAAAATGGAGGATTTACTTGAATCTTTCTCTTCAATCTTAATGCGGTTCGACATCATGCAAGGTTGTCCATGCCTGAAAGTGCGATGTGAGGTGGATGTAGAAATTTATCACGAGTGAGAAATTAACCGTCGTGACACATTTGTATCGAACAATCTAGAGTTCGTTTACAGATTGTCTGAGCTGCTCCACAGTTCTACGATACTAAGAAGATCTTCTACAGTTTTGTAGCTAGCTGTCTTCGAACAGCCGTGCATGGAATACTGCTCAGTATGAACGAGTGTTCGGTTAGTGAGTGCTGTTCTTTCACTTTAAAATACAGTAAATCGACATCGAAGCGATGATTATGTAAACACAAGTTGGTATACCAAATTGAAGGCGTCCAATAAATCAATTTTTTAAATTGCTGCTACTCCTGGGGCTGAGCAGTCAATGAGTTTTCACAGTTCTTTGCCGTGAACAAATCGATTTATCCTTGCCATATGAATGGTATCAATTCGGTATTTTAGAGGAATAACCTCTGACATAACCATACTGACGACAATAACTACGTCGACAATCTTCAAAAGGATTCTGTCATCGCCAGTCAAAAAGAACCTCAAAGAAAACGTGGGAGAAACCTCTTGAGGTAAATCAATTCCTGAGAAGATTTCTTAGAAGTCCGATGTGTAATTGATTTTTCAATTACCTCAGTGGTGATTGAATGCATATGTGGTCTGCACAATGACTTGCCGTAGCCTACCTATATTACAAGCCGGTGTTCTGAAATCCCAAACAATTTTGATAACAATTATGAGAGCGCGGGCTGGTAGGAAGCTCTGTAAGCCTGCGCTGCTGGGTCGAACCAACAACGTGTATGTTAAAGGTCGCCTTTGACCACTGTGCTACAAGCGCCCGTAGTACTATGTAGTTAGTGATTGGTTGAAAACCATTTTGATTTCCGTTATTACTTCGCGTAACACTTTCTGTAATTATTACTTCTCGTTGTTCCACCTTATACCCGCCGATTACTTAGGTCAAAAATTTCATCGTATCTGCAGAGGTATGCATTCGCTCTTCTGAGACGTTGCCATCAGGAAATTTATACTTGGGATAAAAAAGCTTGAAATTCTGGGAATTTTAGAGGCAAGCACGAAGAGATGCTTACGTTTTCCACTGTTCTCCATTATAGCAGCGGTGTTAACCTCATCGCTAAGCAAGCAGTATCGAGGCATGATTATCCCAACCACACCGGTCACTACTGATCTCTGATCTACTGAAAAATTGACAATTATAAATCTATGGACAAAGACCACGTTCACTAAAATAGCATAACTAATCTGAGTTGAGCTGATTACGGGCCATGAATAATCCTATATGAGCATAGCTTAACCGAGTCGGACACTGATTTTCACTTTTTTTGTCCAGTCATTCTATCGCTAATTCTCGTTGTCCCTTTCTTTAAAAGGTGAGCGTCTAAATCGCCTTATCATTTCAAAGAATAAAAATCGCCTCAGTGAAACAGCTAGCACGAATGTATTCAATGTGTGGGACTGTCGTGATGTGTTGCACTGACTCTGGCTTCGTTTTCGCACCAGAATGCTGAAAAAAAAGATTGAATTGACGTGATCATCACCTCAACATATCTTGAAGTAGAAACGTTCAGTGGAGTTTAAACCCTCTTTTGCGTCAGATAATGTCACGTCAATAGTCCTCGGTGTGGTTCCAGATCCATTTCGAGCATGTGATTCTTTACAGTCAATCTTACTTCCCTTTCCTCTGAAGTTAGTTTTCATCAACAGGGAGGGAAAGCTTGTCATCATTCCATAACTATCAAATGTTCATTTTACTTCTCATATTGGCATTTCTTAATTAAATGCTTAAATAGATGATCTTCGCTAAAAGTAAATTCCCGTTTGATGGCTAGATTTTTTTAACCTTTTTACTTACTACCTACTCTTTTTGATGGTAGGGTATGTTGCGAAATATAAATATAAAAAAAAGATCGATAGAACTAGCTGAGAGACAGGCGAAACGAACGACCCGCATGGTGTGGTGGTGAACGCGTTACTCCCCGGAAAGGACAATAGCGCGTTCGTTCCCCACCATAGGCACCTATGGACCAGAGTTTTGCAAATATCTCAGCTTCGTTGAAGCTAGATTTTCAATTTTTGGGTTGGAAAAATTTCTTGGTTTATTATTCTCAGATAGTCAAAAAGTGTGTTTCATACGTGATTGCTGACAGCGCGGTTAGACTGAAGAAGTGGCCGTGAGAAGGACAAAGCAAGGATTTCTTGTTGTATTGTGGATAGTACATGAACCCCGAAAAGGGTAGTCGCGAATTCGAAACACAACTAATGTCCCAAGTTTTCCTTATATCGCAGGTGACTGTTTACTACACCGTACCATGCCACTGAAAAAAATACGATAAATGAAAGTTAAAACATTCCATAGTCTGCAGCAGAGTTTGTTGCAGACCCCACAAAAAGGCAGTTCACAAACTGCGAAGCAACGTCACAGGCCGAGAATTTCATTGTTTTATAGCACTACTGTGGCTAATGTAAAAACGTCGACAGTAGTTGGCAATTTTTCCATCCACACTGACGAGGAAGTCCTGCGAAAACTTTGTTGAAGAAAAAGTTACTCAACCACAACGATGCTGAGGTATTTGCAAAACTCCGACCCTCAGCTTAATTGAGTATACTTCCGATATGGGCTCCCCAGATCAATCCCGTTGACGGGTGATTGCTGATAGCACTTATCAATGGAAAACTACCTGAGAAAAAGGCGAAACGAAGGACGTGCATGGTCCAATGGTGAACGAATTACCCTCCGGAGAAGGCAATAGCGTGTTCCTTCCTCACAGTATACATCTGCGGTTCAGAGTTTTGCAAATATCTCAGCATCATCGTGGTTGTTTCACAAATAATGCCTTGAAAGGTTGTAGTACGCAAGAATTAAAAAGTAAATAAAACTTACTCCATCTTCTGAATGTCGTCTATACTGTCATGGCGTTTTTAATTAGGTCGTGTATTAAATCAAAAATTAACTGCTCACAACAGTTCAAATGCTGTTCAGTGTTTAGCTTATGTGTAATGATCAGACGTCGGTGTATAAGAGAGCATAGTGTATTGTGGGATAAACTCTTGCTTATGGAATCCTTTGTTCCCACCTAATAGAGCAGTTCTAGTTCTTTAGTTATGCCCATACAACAGGAAATTTACGCAAAAACATGTGCTTAGTAGGAGGATGTGAGTGAACTTTTGAGAGCTTACATCGAGAACGTAGTGTTAAAATAAGGGAAACACCCACATTCGCGTCGACAACATCGACTTTATTGTTTCGTCTGTCTTAACAAACATCGAAATCCTCACCAACATGTAGATATAATGAGAAAGCACTTTGAGCTATTTTCGGTTATTTAAAATGGTGATTCTAGAACTATCTCATCTAAAGAAAGTGCAGTAAAGGCAGCTCGAATACAGTCGAAAATATCCGGATGGCGCTCAGAAGGCCAAAATCTGAAAATTGACTACTTTTCATGCATTTCTATAAATCATAATTTACTGGATATGGACGACTAACAGAGGATTTGATGTAATCCTCCTCACTAATTTGAAAATTAACAAAGCTACGGCCATGAAACCAGCAGCTGATAATAAAAAATGTTTCTTCGAAATCAAGCTATGTAAAGCGTGGATTTTTAAATCCGGATAACAGTGAAGGATTCTGCTACCAATGCTATAATGATGAAGCTCAATCTGGTCATTCCTGGAATAGTAGAGTGACTAAAACAAAAGTCAACTTATGTGAAGACATACAAATAATTCAAAGAATGCACCGTCGTGTATTACAAACTTAAAAACCATTTCAGCGCCTCTTCCGACAACCGCAGAAAACTTGCCTACCAAAAGGCAGAAGCTTATTATAAGAAATATAGAGAAATTCTTATTTACCTAGTCACTTCGAGAAGTACACGGAGTTGATCAAAAAGAATGGCACCACCACAGTCAAACCACGGCCAGCAAGATTGGGTCATGAATAGTAAAGCTCACAATTCTTACTGTGATAGCTTTCATGAGATTCCATTAGATAAAGGAACTAATATGCGCAGTGATTCAGGAACAAATGCTTTCCATCACAATGAAGATTTTTTCGTGCCTTCAGAAATGTTTACTCGCGCATTCCAGTATTCTACAGAAATGAACGCTCTTTTGGAAAATATTCACCAAAGTGGTTTACGTTTCCTCTTTGTCTTTAATGACCACAATTTCTATCGCAGAAAGAGTAACCCAAACCTCCCGATTTCGGTTTTAAGCATGGTGACAATCGGCCTATCTACAACGGCTTTAAATAGCTTTTGGTGATATATGGCACAATTACGCCGACTGTCTTGATTGGGTCCTTCATCACACTTGGGGTATACATATTCCATTTTCGATCATTGTTGTTTCCACAACATTCAAATGGTCGCCGCTCTGATTTGAAAATAAATCCTATAAAGAAAAGTGATAGGGATCTCATACTAAGCATTATCCACAGTTGTACCACTGCCAAAATAGGTGGAGTAGCCATGATTGAAAAGTGTTGTGCAATTAGCTCTTGACTATGCACCACAAAAACAGTGACATACTTGCACAAGGCATAATATCCACAAGCAAGGGTCGTGCTTTCCTTGCACAAAGCAAATTGAATTCCCTGAAAGCCAGCCATAATAGGAATTCCCGGCGCGGCCCTTCAATTCTCGAGAAGCTCATTATTTATTATTTTCATACGACCCGCCCTCACTTCTACTGTTCAGATCTTGGCAGTTCTCAAATTTGATTGGCTCCTCGCATTCATTGTCCACTTAGATCTTCCAATTTTTACGTGTGCTTTCGACTGCTGCTTGAAGATATTCATTTCATCTTGCATATCGTTGAATACTTTTCGAGTGAATTTTCACTGGAGTTTTGAGAGAACCGAATTAGAGCGTTCTGAGTTGGATTGCGGAAACTGATTTTTTCTCGGACATATCCGGTACACCCTGTCCCCGGGGACGAGATGCTTGGTGAGCTCGAAGCGAGAACGAACCAGAACCGTGCTTGTGATGACCGGCATCACTGCCATTGTGCTATCCGCTACCTTAGAGCCACATGACTTCAAAAGAATTATTTACCTTTCTGGTCTATTGGCAAAATGCGACAAAAATCACAGCCAATCGAGGCGATGTTAAACACTCGTACGGCTGAAAGCTGCACACATGCCAGCTGAGGCGTTTCTCTGCATTGCTTGAAATTCGTTGACTTAGTACGACATAGCATAGAAATTGCAGGAAAAGCACTGGGGGCGAAACAGCTCCTCTCTCATGAGTTCAACGAAAACGCTACGAACCTGCTGATTCATCTTTATTCACCGTTTACGGAAACTCGCAACAGGGCCGGTAATTCTAGAACCTGACGGTGGTTTCGGTTTTTCGCACAGACAAAACAGACATTACTGGGTCGCGATTCGAAGAATTCTCTCTAGTGTATTGAAACTGAGGGGGATCTTCAGTGCTTCACCTTGTACTTCAATCATTATCATAGTGCATTGCATATAGTGAAAGAGAATGCTTTCCCTGTACAATATTCAATTCGACAGATGTGCAGCCATTAGTAAACACTTCTTCAAAATCCGATGTCCAAACTGTTGTATGCTAGATAGCAATTCTGCGAACTGAGCAATAAGTTATGGTGTCATTTATTAGTGAAGATGTTCGAATAGAAGTGAATGGACGGCTGCACAGTTTTTTTCTACTACGATCGAGCAATATTTGCTTTAAGCTATGTTTTTTAAGTTTAGTTAATAGATAAGAAGTTTTCGACCTTCTTAAAACAAAGGACCAATGGACAAGAAAGGATAAAAGTCTCTGCTTTGACCAATCTCTGAGACATGCATTCGACTTCATTAAGGATCGTTGAAGGTGATTGAATGCATATGTGGTCTTTACAGTGACTCCTGCTGGCCTGTCCATGTATCCACCCAGTGTTGCTATTTCCCCCAGACAAGTCTGGTGTCAATTTGTGAACCATGGTGTAAGAGAAGGCTTGGTGGACCAAGGGTGCAGAAATCGATCCCATGTGCATTGTGGGGTTCCTCCGACCACTGCACGACACGTGCTCGATCATGACGAGTTAGGGAATAATAAATATCTCAGAAAAGCAGCAGAATCCCAAAAACGTCCGCCATGCTAAAATCACTGGCGTGCAAGCGCATGGTACTAAGGTCGCTATACCTTTGTGAAAGATCACATGAAAAGAATTCGTTCTTGGTTGAAATTACAGCATTTGTCTAGATTTTTTAATTGGCAAAAAATGAGTAGTCTTATAAACATAGTGAGGCTTCTGTCCTTCTGTTTTCGCTGCTAGCCGCCGTCTTAACAATGAGGTAGTGTGCGATGATGTCACTAGATCAAGGTAATGAATAGAGGATCATCACCCCTCGCAAACAAAACACAGGTGGTCCAACGGCATTACTCTGAGGAAGACGAAGTCGCCGAAACATCAGCCTTTGTTCAGCAAAGACAGCGACAATAATAAGGACAACCACAACGATGTTGAGATATTCGCAAAACTTGGACCCTGGGCTAGATCGAAAAATGGTTTACGTTTTCGGTGGCTCGCCCATTACACACTGCGCCAAGGAGGCCCCTGGTCTGCGTTTCTCTCAGCTAGTTTTCTGTCTACCTGTGTCATCAGCAATCACCCGTCAACGGGGTTGGTTGAATAATAGGGACATCCGATATTTTTTCTTCAATAAGCAGACACGAGGTTGTTATTATAGATTTATCAGGATACAATAGCTGACGTTTCGGCGGTTTCGCCTTCTTCAGAGCCTGGAAAGGTCAAATTAAGATGCGATCTACTCAGCCAAACACTTTCATAGCCCCAGGAGTTAAAACACAAAAAATAAATTTGTACTCGCATAAGAAACAGCTTCATTTAACCGTGTTAGGAGGTATAACTCTGCCTGATGACGCGCGCTCGCTATTAGAATTGGGTCCAAGTTTCTCGCCAGCGCAACCCATTTCTGAAGAAACCTCGCGTAGGATCGCGTGCAGCCTGCACGAGCTAAAAGATCGACTCCGAAGCAACGCTAAAATTGAGACACGGGACAAAAAGGAACAACGAGAAGTAGGGGGCACTACCAGCACCCCTATTTCCTCGGTTATTCTTTAGACGGCAAGACCCAAACGACGAAGTCGATGTAAAATTTCGTATATTTTCGAGCTAAAAAGGGTGGAGAGTTTGTAGTAATTCCTCGATAGTTAGATGTCGATATAACGGAAAACCATCTTGAAGACACAATTCTTTATCGCGCGTCTACTGAAAAGGAATTCAGAAGTCAAAATCGAAAACTGAACAACGAAGGGGGTCAAAAATGCCCAGCGCAGCAGTTTCAAAACCAGCAGACATTTCGCATCTTAAGATCGAAGTGCCGAGATGTCCCGTCTTATACATACTTATCAAGACCTATAAGTTAATATCCGCTGATGATCTGGCGTCCACCGACCACTCCACCTTTAAAGTAAGACCCATCATCAGTTGTGTAGATGGGCCTACGGATAGAATTGCTTGGTTTATAAATCTAATACTCAACCAGTTGCTTAAGTACATACCAGCCCATCTCACGAACACCCAAATGTTCTTAGACCGTCTGCGCAACGCACATTCCAAAAAGCGTGTGCGTTATGGAGTCGTCGACGTTGCCGCCCTTTACACTAACGTGTCGAACGACTCCGCAATGGAATGGAGCCATCCGCGAGCCTCTTGAGCAACACGTAGGAGCAATTAACATGTATGGCTTTTCGGTTCAGCAGCTTATGGTCCTCCTAAAGGTCTGTTTAAGCTGCTCGGTCTTCAGATGATCCAGGAAATATTACGAGCAAATTAGAGGGTTGGTAATGGGACAACGACTGGCACCAACTCTTGCCGTTGCCTTTATGTCTAATAGCACTATAGCGTAGTTAGTTGAAAGCAGAAACAATTCATAATCGCTTTTTTTGGTTTCTTTTTTCTTTCATTGATGACACTGAAGGCAGTGATCAGCTAGCGACAAGAAGAAAAAATTTTTTCTACAGTAAATACGTATATAGTATGTCTATTAATTTGAATACCTGGACTGATAGTGATGAAGTTCATTTCGGCAGAAATTGAAAAGAACGAGTCACTATTTCTGAGCAATGAAGTAGGTGTATGATTATTCTAGATCTACTGAAAACCACGGATCTCCCTCACACGAGGGATCCTGATTACCGGCTAGTTGCGAGGCTACGTGGCGCGTCCTCAGGAGGCGGATAGGGGGTTAATCGCGGACCGAAAGAGACCTTTGCTGCCCTCAGACGCAGGTAGGGGATAGACTCCATATTTCTGCTGCACCGATTTGGCACTTACTTTCTGTATTTGCGAGGCGTATTCATGCACTCTTGTGTGGGTGCGCTCACGTTCATGCGGATTGCATTTCTACGATTCAATTCGGCCAAAAGCCTGCAATCAAGTGACGGAAGTATATAGAAGACGGTTAGGAGTCGCCTCCAACAAATGGGCTCCATGTCCACTCTAGGAGAACCTGGCAAGCCACCCTGTTATTATATCCAGCCTCCTCGTTTCAGAGCCCATCGAGCTATACGGGTGATCAAAATGCTAAACACAGTGAAAGAAAACGCGCCTCATTCCCTTTACCCCTAAAGAGCCCCCGGTTTCGTAGCGATGGGTAGGACGATTACGGAGAGGCTGCTGAAATTGTTAGGGCCAGTGAAAGCTGCCTGGGTTACAAAGAACTATGGTGACGATCCGCACCTATAATGCACGCACACTTGCATGCGAGTCTTCAACAGAAGGCTTGATCATGTAAGCGAGAAAAATAAGGTACGACGTCATCGGCCTGGCCGAAACGAGACAACGCCACCTCTTCAACGCCGTCTTTGACAAGGGAGAAGAACTGTTCCTCGGAACATGCGACAGTGGAGTTGTCGGCGGAGTCGCCGTTCTCGTCAGCACGAGTTTGTCCATGAAATCGATTCATTCGAACAGCTTACAAGCCGAATCGGACGTTTACAATTTAAAAGATGGGATCAATACCGGCTTTCACAATTATCGTCGTTTACGCACCGACATCAACCTATGACAAAGAAGAAGTCGAAGCGTTCTATATGGACTTGGAGACGCTCTACAGAGAAGACCACACATTCTTCAAGGTCACCACTAGAGATGTCAAAGCCAAGATTGGACCATTAAGAACGACTGAAGAAAGTCACAATGCGACCCACGGTTTAGATTGGAATGAACAGGGTGAGCGGATTTCTGAGTTTATCAAGATGACCAAGAGCATCCAGGGTAACTCGCAATTCCAGAAGCCCCACCCTCAACGCTGGACGTAGGAGTCTCCCAGTGGAGAGTACCATAACGAAATAGACCACATCATGATAAATAGAAAGTTTTGCCTAACCGATGTTGCTGTTGTCCCAAAATTCCACATGGCATCAAACCACCGCTTCCTTCGCGCAAAATTCTATTTCATGCGGAAAGGAAAAAAATTCGCTAAATTCAAAAACCGAAGTCCCAGAGCCACCGTAAACTTGGGCTTATTCAAATCATTAATCGGCTATTGGGTAAGATGCCCTTGTCGATAACATTGACGAAGAATACGATCTGCTCACTCAATACCTTTACGTTAGTGTTATGAAAGCTGAGAGTGCGAAAGTCACCAAGAGACTTCCCTCTCCAGAAACACTCGAGCTGATACGCCAGCATGGAATCGCACGAGCTGCAGACAACCGTGAACTAACGTCCGAAATTGTAAAACAATGCAGACATGCGATAAAAGAAGATCTTTAAAAGAGAAGAGCAGCAGTAATGGTCGGAACTGCAGAGGCTGGGAAAAGCATTCGCAAAGCCCAACGAAGCTTCGCTAGTTACACGACCAAGATAATTGCACTCCCACGCCGATACGGAACAGTTACAGCTTCCAGAAAAGACAATGGAGGAAAACATTCACGAATACTACTCAGATATCCTCGATAGCCACGTCCACCTTCCGTCATACGAAATAAAGGACGACGGAAATGCTGTACCACCGGTTCTAACCCTTCCGAAATCCGACATGCCATTTCGTCGGCGAAAAAATCAAACAGCAACAGGTCTAGACAGGATAAGACCAGAACACCTGAAGAAACTTTCGCCAGTCCTTGTAGACACACTGGCTCGACTCTTAACACGTTACCTGTCCGAATGCAAGGTCCCTACACACTGCAAGATTAGCAAGACCGCGTTATTGTTCAAGAAGGGTGACCTATACGATATCGGTAACTATCGCCCAATCTGCTTGCATTCTGTCGCCTACAAACTTCTCACTGCAGTCAATCTAAACAGGATTCACCGAAAACTGGACGAAGGGCAGACGTGTGGGCAGTGGATCACATCCAGACGATGAGAAGATTCATTGAAGTATCGCGAGAGCACAAAAGACCGCTTTGTCTCACTTTCATCGATTTACAGAAGGCCTTTGATTCAACTGAGAGAGAATCATTCATGGAAGCCCTTGACAATCAAGGAGTCCCTATTCAGTACATCAAGGTTGTGAGCTGTACAAAAACTTCACAACTAAGATATCACCATTCTACAACGATATTAACATTGTCGTCAAAACAAGAGTTAGGCAAGGTGATACCATCTCGTCAAAATTATTTGCACCATTATGATGCGAAACTTCGACCTGTGTCAGCGGTCGAAGGTCAAAGATGCCATTCTATACGCCAAACAGTCGAAGACAACATGGGCGGAAACGTAATGCGTATAAAAAACAGTCGATGGACAAGAGCCGTTAGTGACTGGATTCCTCGGGATGTCAAACGCACTGCAGTAAGACCACCACCGACTCGTTGGTCAGAGTTTTTCACGAAGAGCCTAGAAGAAAGATGTGATGCTCGACGAGCCCCTAGAGCGAGCAAAACCCACTGGGCTACTCTTGCATGCGACAGGGTAAATGGAAGGTTTAGTAGCGCACGCTCGAGCCACTCGACGATCATCAGGGACTACAGCTGATACAGACGATCCACTGAATAGATATACATTTATACATAGTATGATGGTGATCGAATTACCCCCAGCAAGGGTAATACCGCGTTCGTTCCCCACCACAGAAACCTGCTGTTAGGAGCTTTGTAAAAATATCAGCGCCATTGTGGTAACACATATATACACACATATATATTTGCAAAAATCTGTTCAGCAGATGTGTATCTTAGCATCATTCTCCTTACACCGATTACTCTTAAGCGCCAGCTAGTTCGTATTCGCCTATATGACCGTCTATGTGGAACGCAAAATTGCATAATTTAGCCTAATGGCAGAGACGGTGATTGCATCACCTCGATCACAGTTTATCTAATTTCCTGTAAGGCGCGCTGAGACGAATACGTTATCGAAACGGGTAGGACCACTCTGTGTTCGCATGAAGAACACCTAGTCGGCAAACGTAAACCAAGTACCCCACTAGGCACGCATCGGACCCAGAGACATAACGTTGAGGACTTTGAAGTACGGGACACAATCCTCGTACAATAATCGAGAACACAAACGTGCAAAACTGTCGAGGCGTTCTGGATTAATTCCAGAGATCCGAAAATGAACCGTAGGGAAGAATGCCTCATTATCACGCGTGAAGTTGGACAGCATTTAAGCCTGTAATTCTGATGGGAGAGGCACATTACGCTTTCATGTGAACTCTGTGCGGTTAGTCTCCACGCGACATACCCAGTGGAAGACTCAGAGGAAGCGGTAAGTGTGCGAAGAAGCAATTCTGGGTTCAATGTGACTGAAATCTTGGTTTAGCGTTTTCTCTGTTTGGTTATGGAGGTGTTTCGCCGAATAAATTGCTGTCAATGTGACTTTCCCAAGCTCTGAGGAAGGCGAAATCCGCAGCAACGTCAGCTTGTTCGTGAACAAAAAAATAAAATAACACTTCGCGTTTGCTCAACAAGAATACGAAGCATTACTTGATCAATGCCGAGTTTAATAGGAAGTCGGTCGTGGGATCCTTATTACACTCATGACACACATTGAACTACCGCTCATCGATATTGCATAGGGTTATTTCAAGAGTGAGTTGATCTCAAGTGAACAAGGCACCACCGATCCGGTGATGTGCTCTGTAATTCCTCCGTTCGACCTCATCGTTTAACAATTAGGAAAAAAATAAGTTTAGTTAAATAAAACAACTTCATTACTAGATGTCGTTAGTGAAAATAGGTAAAGATATGAGAACGGCTCGAAAACTACAACGTTATGGAATTATTATAAATTTGAAGATCATTCATAGGCCTCCCATGACAGTTTGGGGAAGCTCGGACGTTAGAAGTGTAAGCTTAATAGCAAGATCTTAAGAAATCTAGAAAATTTTGTAGTTGATCGCTTTCTCGGAGAGTTAGTTGCGCTGACATAAACGGGAAGTGCGGTATCTCCAGTGTAAATCGCGTTCTTTAGAGATACATCATTAATGATAACGTTCATAATCGTTTCAGAGAAAACCTTTGGGATTTCGCATTGGCTATACAAACTAAACAAACATTGATTCAAAGGAAATTTTTGCTACATCGAGGTAAAAAATGTTTTCAGGCTTCCAGAAATGTTCTGCTCTTCCCTTTACTTCCTCTGTTTTCTACTTGCATTTCCATTTTGAGGAGAACGATTTTACGTATGTACATATATACATATTTTGCACGCACAGACATATATCTCCTAGCACAAGGTGTTCCACACAACTGTAGCATTTACCGAAATGTAAAGAGCAACCACGATCTAGAAGCTTGTTTCCTATTGCTCCCTAACAGTATGTCGCAAAACTCGACGACAATCTTTCATAAAGAATGACAGCCATACGCTTGGGATAGACTGCACCTGCACACAGCGAACTAGGTTCCGTAATGGTATACCATAGTAAAAAGAGGTCACGATACATTAAAAAATGTTATTTTCCTCCGAAGTGTTTCCTGATTTACACCAGAGGCAAAGTTTGATCAAAACTATGACTATTGCCATTTCGTAGTGATATGAAGTAGTCGTAGAAATCTCAACCGAAAACTTTGTAACCTTGTGATTCTCCCCTATTCTCTGAGATTCGTTGGGAAACGGAAGTATCGCATTAAAACCACAACAGCAATCTGTCGCAAAACTGTTAGTCGATGAGCAATGCAATTAAAACGGTTCGAAATAGCTTACTCAGCTTCATTCATCGTTCATAAAAATCCCATAAACAGGACGACGATGGCGCTTCCGATTTTGTCATCCACGCTTTGGAATCATAACGCTTTGCATTTCCTGTCGGAGAATTCACAATAGTATAATGTTGTTGAGATAAAGGTCTTCATGCTTTACCATTATCTTTGGAAAGCTAGTTGCATGAAACCCTAAATGCTTTCCGGAATAATTCCTGGTCATTCAAGGTGGATCTGTCAGCAGAATGTCTCTCAGAATACGGACGTCCGAAACGTCGCCTTCTGGACAGTAATTCTGTGATTTAATGAACTAGTTCAATCCACTAGTGAAAATGTTCGAGCGCTAAGAAACTTTCAATGATCTAGGGTACAACTGTGATCACAGTAATGACTTCCAACCAGAGAGACAACAAAGTGAGGCCAGTCGATGTTCTCCGTAGCAGTTTTCTTTTAATAACAGGCCGTATATTTTGCTCTAAAGCATCGCTTAAGGAAAAGAATCTTCCTATCTTTTGCAGCTAGTTTTGACACTGGTATTTTCAAGTAGTGGCTTTTTTTCGGGCGATACGTAAATCGATCGAAGTCGTAGCACAGTAGTTGACACTAATGGGCTTTCTCATGGAGCGTTTTAATACAAAGCATAGTAGTTCTTCCTTATCGATTCTAATTGTATGACTTGTAGTTAATCTTTGTGCTTAAGAAAAAGCAGAACTGAAATCTAAGGTGAAAATGTTTTCGTTAAATCAGAATTATAAACTTTTATGTCTCTAAAAAGAACTTTGATTCGCAATCGTGCAAGTAAAATGACTTTTCGGAACGATTGCCGCTCATAATCTTCAACAAAAGAAGTCTACTTTGATAGAGCTCCGCAAAACTACGAAAAGACACGTTTCTATCAAGATCTTGCCTTTGAAAACATGCTAAAAATGGCATTTATGTGAAGAAATAAGCGCTTGAGAAGTGCAATAATAATAAAATAAAATGATCTGCTGCAAAAAGAGACCCTTATCAGCAAAAACAGGTTTTCGAATGTGATTGTCTTAGTTAAGTTATTGTTAAACTTCTGACAAGGGTAACGGTTTCTTTTATAAATATCCGCATTCTCAGGTAGTGCCATAAAGCATTTAGTCGGATACTTGAGCGGCAGGTCTTCATTGGTTCTCCGTGCCCCAGCATAATCTCCGTTCTTTGGAGAGTTACTGGTTTAACTATTGCTGTTTCCTTGAGTCGCGACGAGAGCCTGGTCAAAGTCTGCCACACGTCTTCACCACCACAGGCAGTAGCAGCCGCTGTCGATCAGAGAGAAATTTGCCACCACGCGACCACTTTAATACTAGGATGGTGGTGGATCCTAGTGTTGCTTTTTTTCTCGGCTGAGCCCTCTGATGGAAATGCTCGACTCTCTCTCAGCTTCGGGAGAGCCTGCCGGAAGATAAATCTTCCACTGAACATCGCAGCCGATGCCAGGAACACCTCGAAGCCAAAATGTGGCCGTGAATCGTTAGGAAGAGATGTCTGATCTCTCCACATAGTGTAGAAAATCGAGTGACATTGGCTGTAGATAGTCCTTAGTCCTGTAAAAATAATGATATTAACAAGCCATAATGGAATAAATAATGGCCATTGATACCGATTAGTTTTCGCTCCGTCACAATTTTTTGTATTATATTCGCGATAGTGCGGATGAATAGGGTGCAGGTTATATAGTCCACTCTGTCCAACTCAACGACAGCTGAGTTGTGTGATGGCAGCACTCCCAGGCTGTGATTTTGCGTCGCGGTCCGTTAGCTGTTGTGTGGTGAGTTTGGACGTTATCCTTTTAGAAACTACGTGGTTCTTTTCAGCATTTCAAACATGGGTGTCGAAAATGACGGTGTCAAAGTCTTCTGGGATAAACCATATGTCATGAACACAGAGAAAGCTCAAGGACCCTTTTTTAATACGCATATTTCTTGCAATGATCACGAAACAACTGTGAGGAATTCCCAGACTGATATTTCTGTTAACCTCGGCACCGATGAATAACTCACTGTTTTCTTGATTAGCGCACATGAGGTTGTTACTGTACAATATTTATTTACATTAGCTGACCCTTTGGCAGATTTCGCCTATTGCAAGGTCTGGAAAGGCCAAGTTTTCTGCAATCTACACATCTAAACACTTCCATGAGAAGGATAGAAAAAAACACGAAACCGAGATTTCTATAGTGAGCTTTATACTGTGTTATGCCGCATTTACTATGGGAAAAAAAGTAAAAGGCTGAACTCGAATAGACTCGATGTGATGGCTGTGAACAACTACGTCGCAATAAGAAGGAAGAAATGTGAGATGCTAAGCACGAATCACTGCGGTTTCGATGGAGACAAAATCAATGAAATGTTAGAAATAATAAGTACTTGCAGCAAGCTCGTTTAGGCTCATTGCAAAAGCAAAGCATGTCCATGAATTCTTGTATTTTCGGTGTATGATCTGTTACCTTGGAGCAAAATTTAATGCGTATTCTTTGATTGAGAAGCTAGGAGGCAGATAGTACAGTGGTAGTGGTGCCCGTCATAACGAGCATGGTACTAGTTCGATTCCGTTTCGGGCCAACTAAACCTCTAGTCACTCGGGGTCGGGAAAGTACGGACTTATTGGGAAAAAATCACTGTCTGCAGTCAAAGTAAGAACGCTCCAGCACGGCTTTCTCTGGACGCAGGGAGAATTGCTCGACCAGCATTCTACGACATTCAAGCCGAAATGGAAATTGTCAAGCAACAGCCAAAGTCGCACGTAAAGGTTGGAAGACCTCAGTAGATTGAAGGATGTGAGGAGACCAATCGAACTGAGAAGTGTTGGGATCAACACAGTGAATGAGCATAATTCAATTACCGTTTTAAAGGCTTACTGAAAAGGTCACAAGAACGTTAGAGTGTTTTCTTGTCGATGATACGCTGTAGCAATTCAATCTGGTGGCTATTAGCAGCGAACAAATGTGGGACTTTGAGTACTACAGTTGTCCAGCACCGATGTGTTAATGTGTTTAATAGCGTTGAATCATCATAGTCTATAATCATAAGCCTCCATTATGACACCTGAAACCTTGAAATAGCCCGGAGCTACATTCTCTTGCTACGAATGACGACGTTAAGATTTCCGTTGTAGATATCCCCGTATATTAACTAATCCAACTTGTCCATTCTTTGTTAAGGAGTGCAGCTGTAGCTGACTACTCACTCTGTATTCGTTTCTTTGCCCCAGTTGTTTATCTAGGTTCAAAAAGTGTTAAATAAACCCATTCAGACTGTGATCTAGGTGTCAATATTAGAGCAAACATTACTCGTTCGTCACTTTTGCATTGTTGTTTGATGTCACATTGAGCTTAAGGGTGTAATAGAGTAATTTGCAACAAAATCAACAGTAATTTAAACATTGTGCTTCGGAGTAACGTTTGTGGCATTGATATTAGTTATTGATACTACTTGAGTGTCACTAATGAGCGCTGTTAATGATTCCGTTCAATGTGCGCTTCGCGGACCAACCAAACGCATCAACTTTCTGAGATCGGGAAGCTGGCATCGGACCTGTACGAAATCGCCTCGCTCCCTCCATTCCAGAAAAGCTGATGTCCGTCTGAAGTGATGATATGGGAACGCCTTTTTACGACCATCTTAGAATTCCAAAGAAAAACGATCCAACTAACATTTAACGATATTCATGACGAAAACGAAAAAATTCTTCAAGTAGAATCGAAATCGAGGCGAGAAAAAGTTCACAGTGCGTCGTAGGTGATGTATGAGACAAGACTAATCGAGATAAAGAACGGCTAGAGCCAGAACAATTTTTTGATCTAGCATGTGAAGTAGGTTGTAACAAAAAAAAGCGGACAATAGTGTTTTACAGAGGCGCCTCAGGTTAGTGCTAGCATTAATTTTCTTTGAGCCGTTCTTCCCAAGAAAAACGACGTAAGTGAAAAAGAAATTATCTAGATCTAGCATCTGCCGATTTGAACAAGAGTTATGGCAAAGTAAGACCTGCTGAGGACATCTCAAAGCAAGAATTATAGTTCACCTGTATCACCTGTAGTCCCGTCGATAGTCGAGTGACTCGAGCGGGCGCCAGTAAATCTTCCATTTTTTCCCTGAAGCATGAAAGAGTAGTGCAGTTGCTTCTGCTCGCTCTAGGAATTCGCCGAGCATTACATCCTTCTTCTCTGCTATTCGTGAAAAACTCTAGCTATCGAGTCGGTGATGGTCTTACTGCAGTGCGTTTGACATCCTGAGGAATCCAGTCACTAACGGCTCTTGTCCATCGACTGTTATTAATACGCATTATGCGTCTCCTCCCTTGTCTTTGACCGTTTGGCGTACAGAATGGCATCTTCGACTTCGACCGCTGACACAGATCGAAGTATCGCATCCCTTCCCTTACTTGTGTGGAACGGG
This sequence comes from Angiostrongylus vasorum, assembly GCA_018806985.1. Taxonomy (NCBI): domain Eukaryota; kingdom Metazoa; phylum Nematoda; class Chromadorea; order Rhabditida; family Metastrongylidae; genus Angiostrongylus; species Angiostrongylus vasorum. The sequence goes on from JADANN010000387.1 coordinate 45,040, forward strand.
ACACTCCTAGCATCGTCCTTTCGACTGCACGTTCAATAACGCTGAGTGATTTTTCATCGTGTTTAGACAGCGAGGGAGGCTTCTGACTCATGCGTTAACGCAGGAAGTACCGCTGAGTTGGAAAGGTGGGCACGGAGTCGGATGTACTTTATTCTCTTCATTGCAATCCCGATGGTCTTGTAAGCTTTCCAGACCGATGGTTTCCTTCTGCTCTGCTGTGTAGCTGAGTCGTTATTTTCCGACCTAGATAGACATAACTGGAAGATTCGGAGATACTGGTTCCGTTGAGCACGAATGGGATATACGAAACCAATCCGTTCATCCTGAACATCGTTTTCGTGAGATTTAGTCGAAGAGCAATCATTCCACAGGCTTTATCGAACTCGGCAAGCACAGCTTTCGCCTGGCTAATGTTTGGTGTTATAAGGACGATGTCACGAGCAAAGCGAAGGTGGTGTAACTGCCGACCATCGATTTTCACTCTCAAATTATTCCATTCTAACGTTGGCATGATGTTCTCGAGGATCACGGTAAATAATTTCGAGGAAATACCCCTCTTCTGATGTCAATCTTAATATCGTTGTAGAATGGTAATATCTTGGTTGTGAATTTGTTTTGCAGAGCTCACGAAGAATCTTTATGTACTGAGGAGGGACTCATTGACTATCAAGGGCTTCCACGATGCTTCTATCTCAGTTCGATCAAAGGCCTTTTTGTAAATCGATGAAAGTGAGAAATAGCGGTCTTTTGTACTCTCGCGATATTTCAATGAGCCTTGTTATCGTGTGGATGTGGTCCATCGCAATAAATCCTTTTCGAAACGCTGCTTGCTCACATGGCCGTCCTTCGTCCAGTGTTCTGTCAATCCTGTTTAGGAAGACTCGAGTAAAAAGTTTGTAGACGACAGAGAGCAGGCAGATTGGGCGAAAGTTTTGCCCCTATTTCGTGTAAGTCACCCTTCTTGAACAATAACACGGTCTTGCTGGTCTTCCACTGAGTAGGGACCTTGCATTCAGACAGGTAACGTGTGAACAGTCGAGCAAGTGTGTTTACAAGGACTGGGGGAAGGTTCTTGAGGTGTTCTGATCTTATCCTTTCCGGACCTGGTGCTGTTCGATTTTTCACCGACAAAATGGCATGCCCGATTTCGGAAGGAAGAACCGGTGGCACAGCATATCCATCGTTCTTTATTTCGTATGACGAATGGTGGACGTGGCTGTCGAAGAGATCCGACTAGCCTTCGTGAATGTTTTCCTCCATTTCCTTTCTGGAAGCTGTAACTGTTCCGTATAGCCGTCGGAGTGCAATCATCTTGGTCTTGTAAATGGCGAAGCTTCGGTGGGCTTTGCGAATGCTTTTTCCCCGTTTCTGCACTTCCGACCATTACTGCTGCTCTTTCCTCGTTGAGATCTTCCTTTATCGCCTCTATGCGATGTTTTGCAAGTTCGAACGTTAGTTCGCGGTTGCCTGCAGCTCCTGCTATTCCTCGCTGGCGTGTCAATTCGAGTGTTTCTGGAGACAAACGTCTCTTGGTGACTTTCGAACTCTCAGCTTTCATAGCACTAACGTGAAGATGTGGAATGAGCCGATCGCATTCTTCAGCGATATTATCGACAATGGTATCTTCCCAACAGCCGACTAATGCATTGAACAGGTTCCAGTTTATGGTGGTTATGTGTCTTCGGTTCTTGAATTTATCGGCTTTTTCTAATATCCGCAAAAATAGATTCTTTCACGAGAGAGGCGATAGTCTGATCCCGTGTAGAATTTTATAAAAGCTAAAAACAGTGAAAGAAACAGGGATGGTAGTTGAAGGGTGACAAAACCTTCACGAAGAAACAGTGGGCCATGGACACTGGAAATGGCTCAGAAGTCTGTTTTCAGTTTTTTTGCATATTTCATGCAGTTTCCTTTAAACTGCCGCAAGGTTTATCTTATGTTCTATCGAATTCATGCTATTTCATTTTAACTTCCTACTACCCTTCTTCACATTTGCTGTGGGGTTTAGCACTTCTTAAATTCGATTCCTCTCCTCGCATCGGTTGTCGACGATAATCTTCCAACTTCTGCATATGTGTTCGGCCACTGGTTGAGGACTTTCGTGTCCTGCATTAATGTTGCTGGATGCTAGTACAGTCGATTCTTTTTAGGATCATGGGACGGACAGGCTAGAACGTCGCCCCTCATATTTTAGACATTGGGATGTTTTCAGACAACTTTGGTACAAATTTCCCAACCCCGACTTAATGAGAAACTTGGTAAACCCGTCGCGCACTCGAGCCTACTCCGCGCACTTTATAAAGATCAGTACTACTACCACGCTACCCGTTCCCCTCTGAAGAAAGTCGCGTTTATCAGAGCTAAGTGATGGAAAATGGAAGATATAAAAACCATTCCTACAACATTTTTATCGTTGTTCCAAAGAAACACGCAGTATTTTCGCGCAAACCGCTTTATTGTGGAATAATAGAAATAGGGAAAAGACAAAAAGAAGCAGTAAACGGTAATTTCCTTCTTTCCCTTACTATTTGGTGAAAACGAAGGTTTGAATAAAGAAGTCACTTGCAGTTTCCCGTGGTGTAATGATGCCGCACTGCATCGTCATCAGTAGTAGAGTAACGGCAACATGCGCTATTGCAAATCCTGGTCTCATGTGTAATTTCAACTCCGGAGTTAATATCGGTTTTATTTTCGCTGTACACTACAGAATCTACGTAAGTCCCACTGTTTGGACGACTTTTTAAACATAATTTCTGTTTCGAAGGGAAAAAATCTGTGTAGACCACAAACACCATCATGGCGAATTGGTCGAGAGCGATGTGGCAACGTGTGGTGGACAGAGTGCTTCAATCAGTGGCAGCGGGTCTGTTTGCACCTCAGTTCACAGAGGCATCTCCGACCGTCACCTCATAGGCGAGCTAAACTGTGAATTGCTTGAAACAACTTCACATTCTTGAGATTTTCTTCCGCCTCAACTTCAAAAAAGGTAATAAAGTATAAAGCCATACATGCACTGAATTTTCATATCAGCACCTTTCTTCCCTTATTAGATCTTTCAATCTTCGTCATTTTCCGACTTTTTGTCGTTCATAGTTTTTGTCATGGTCGTAAATCAACTGTCGGACGTATTTGAGTGCTCATGAACTTGCATGCAGAAATTTGTTTGCTATGAAGATTTTTTCCACACTTGCTGTGGAGAATTGAGAAAGAGATGCAAAAGTGGGAAACACTCGCATTTTGCACCTTATACATCTTTTTGTGAAGTTTTGGAAGACTCATAAATAAGTTTTACGAACTTAATAAAAAATCTTTGACTACTCAATTTATTGTGTAATGCTCCAGACTGAAAAGAATCATGAATATTTAACTTTTCATTTCCTGCCTTTTATACTTTTTATGGCAGGTTATTACTATGCGAAATACAACCACTAGATTGCTGAGATATTTGCAAAACTCCGGACTGCAGGTGTTTGCGGTGGGGAACGAACGCGCTATTGTCCTTTCCGGGGAGTAACGCGTTCACACACACCGTGTGGGTCCTTCGTTTCGCCTGTCTCTCAGCTAGTTCTTATCGATCTCTGCCGTCAGCAATCACCCGTCACCGGGACTGATCTGGGGAGCCCAAATCGGCATTAAACCCAGTTAAGCTGGGGCTGTAGTTGAATTCACAATATTTAACTTTTTATTTTCTGCCTTTTATACTTTTTATATATAAAAAAAAATAGAATAAAAAGTATAAAAGGCAGAAAATAAAAAAGTTAAATATTGTGAATTCAACTACAGCCTCAGCTTAACTGGGTTTAATGCCGATATGCGCTCCCCAGATCAGTCCCGGTGACGGGTGATTGCTGACGGCAGAGATCGATAAGAACTAGCTGAGAGACAGGCGAAACGAAGGACCCGCACGGTGTCGTGGTGAACGCGTTACTCCCCGGAAAGGACAATAGCGCGTTCGTTCCCCACCGCAAACACCTGCGGTCCGGAGTTTTGCAAATATCTCAGCAATCTAGAATCATGAATGTTCATGTAGATGAAAATAAGCAATGGAACTAAATTCTGTTGCCACGGTGCCTAATTCCGCCTCCTGAGACGTTCATCCATTCGTCTAGTGCTCTGTCAATCGCTATATGGATGTACAGAAAGAAGATGTTGAAAACGACGTGCGGTTTTGGGGCATACTGAGCGACAGACGTCAACTTCGTATTGATGTGCAGTATGGCTTAAAAGTGACTGCCTGTTGGGAAATATTCATTACTCGCTATATTTTTGATGAGTAGACACGAGGGTGTTGCTTTGTTTTTAGCAGCTCCAGTTTGTAGTAAAATCTTCATTGGTTAGATATTGTAAAAACGAGAGAGCATCTTGATGATGCTTTCCTTTATCGTCAGTTATCTGATTAAGGGATTGGTTGAAGAAGCGAACCCATCTAGGAAACCTCTGATTTTGAAAGCTCAATAGGTACGAGAATGAGAACATGAGTCTTCCAATTCGCAGGGTTTCTGGTCAACTTTTTCCCTAGAAACATGTTGCAAATTTTATATGGGAAACTTGTGTCAACTAATTAAGTAGATGACATGTGGCACCTAACTACTGAGATTTCCATTTGAAACTCTGCATGGATTATCAACTACTTTATTGGTAAGCTCACATGAGGGTGTCACATAACCGTTGTTGAGGTTGACGTATAAATTATTGCCATTGAAAAAATCGAGGTTCGAAAGTTTTGAAAAGTTGATGAGTTTCCACTACCATCTTCGATTATTAGGCAAGCCTATGAAAAATTTACTCGGCCAACGTTTCGACGTCTATTTCTTCTTCGAAGTCGTATAGATTCGAGCTGATGATCCTCTAGTGGTCGCCATCACCATGTGGTCGTTTTTGTCGCTATGAGACTAATACAATGAAGTGGTGCACCGATGGAATGAAGCATCTCATTCCGGATGGATATTGTTCTACTGCCGATGACTAGCACTGGTCCTCTTTTTGTGTCGATCACACTTTATTCAAGTCATCCTTGATGGGAGGACAGCAATTAACGGGAATGGTCCAGTAATTCGAGTGCAGCACTTTTTTTCTCGATCCAGCAGGATTACAGTAATACGAGGGAAGTAAGCATCTAATCACTAATGTCGTAAATAGATGCCGCCCGTTTATTGCTTTCGAAATCCAAGATGCTATTTCGTCGGTGGAGATCCGTACACCAGGACGGGCTAGAGAATGTGGTGAAGAAAACAAAGAACACTGCACTCTGTGACTGCCTTGTCGACATAACAGTCCTTCCTGCCTTAAGGTATAGTCGGAAACTTTGGTGAATACACAGCAGGACGAAAGATCACTTTGTCTTTTAAAAGTCGAAAGAAGCAGTAAAGGTCATGCAGGTAGTACCTTTCGTCGCGGAAGTGAGAGGATAAACAAACTCCTACATCCATACGCGAAATTGTCAATAATAAGATGGTCCAAACCAAGTAGTGCGTACCAACGACCATCGATGGACAACTTTCATTGGTGATTGGATTTCTCCGGACGTCAAATCACAGTAGAAACATAAGAGAACCGATGGTCAGAGTTCATAAAGAAAACGCGAGAAGGATTATTTGGTTACCAGTGAGTCTCTGGAGCGTGCAAAATCCACACGACTTTTTTCTGAATTCACCTAGGGGAAATGGAAGATTTACTGGCGCGCTGTGAAGACACTCGACGATCAACCGAACGGCTGGTGGCGGATTGTAAGAAAAGTGTCATAAAACGGCACTGATTTCGAATTTGTATTGACGTGGAGCACTCGCGCGACTGCTCACCTGAAAACTAGGAATTTGGGATAATTTCTCTTTTTTGGCAGCAATGCCGAATAGTTGCAGTACTGCAATGAAAGCGGACGGGAAATATCGTGATGAAACTGCTCGTCGCTCACGAATTCAACTGAAACGACGCGGAACTGCTTCAACACGGAACTGCTTATGCAGCTTTGTTCGGCGTTCATAAACACTCGCAAAAGGGCCGATGATGAAACATCACTGACGACGCCTTCGATTTATCACTCATGAGCAAGACAAACCAACATTTTACGCTCGGACTCGGATAATTTTTTTTTAATATAGCAAGCATCAGTATTTTTCTTCATTTTCGTTAAGGCTTCCTTTTATAGGAATTAAACACCTCTGAAACCCAGGTGTATCAGCAACGTTCTCAAACCGAGTGCCTTTCTTCTGTTGGGACTTAGTTTAGTTCAAATCGTATCATAGTGCTTGACTACCTCCATTTGTTTAGGAGGATAATCATTACCTGCCAAACAACAAACCGGTGAGTGCCCACTCGTTGACTCATCATTATTCTTTAGTGCTGTTTACCAGCTGCTGCTATTTTCGCCGTTTTCGGAAGAATTATTTGTGACTGATTTCTGCATCTGGCGAACAACAGAATTTATAATATGACAAAAAATTCGAGATCAAACCATTAAGGGAATGAGACGATCCCAAGAACAACTTGGTGATTCTCTGCAGCAGTCTACACTAAGCAACGCTATGAAACAATTTCCCCTAAAGGATATTCGGCGAAACAGTTTAGTGCTGTGCTGGAAACTTCTGCTACTTTTCCTTGTTCTGAAATACTTTTTTTGTTGTTGATCACCAAAACTGACACTGAAGCACTGCAATAAGAAATGTGAAATGCATATGAAGAATTTGTTGCAGAAAAAATAAGAAACGCGTTTCAGAATCGAGTGCGTTGGAAGGTGCTCATATCAGGTTCTGTTATGTCCAAAGTCTTGATGAATGCAGTGGTTCCTCTTTCAAACCTTAATGGCTTTAGGCAGTCCTACAAATGTCTACCGAAGACAAGCGTGGATTTTTTTACCACTGTATGTGTAGCACTTCTCAGTGAAGTTTTCTGGTTATTGTGTCCGCGGTAGATGTTTTAGGTAGTGTTGCTTCAGTTGTCTTAGAATCAACATAAACCGAAGAAACTTCTACTGAGTACGTCAACGAATAACAAAAGTGGTAGCACTCCTATTGAAATACTTCCTATATCGGCATGAGGAAGTGCTATAATCTGCGCAGTTTATGCTTTATTGGAAGAGGCTAAATGCTGTACTTTTCTGTAACGGCTAAAATTCGCTGGCTTTCTCCGATATCGCATTGGAAGTGTAAGGTGAATGCTGTGGCAAAACGGCTTGCTTCTCAGCAAGTGAAAAGCAACGCGGATTTGCTTACTCATCCTTATTTAGCATTTATAAAGAATTCATAACAGTGTCTGTAATCCTACGGCGCTGACGGGTGCGTTCGATTTGTCATCCAAGAGAAAAAAGAGAACAGAATTCGTAACATTCTGAATCGGAGAATTCTCGTTAACGTCACTACTTCAATCACTACCGTATGCTATTCAGACAGTGAAAAAAAGTATTATTTTCAGTTCACATGAGACGAGCTCTTTAGCAAGCAGTTTTTCAAAATCTGATTCACAAGGAGTCGTTTGCTACACTGCAGTTTTTTTCAACTGAAGAACGAGGTCTACTGTAATGGATGAGCGGAATTGCTGCAATCGTATTCACTGCAGCTGTGAGCAGTTCTTTTTCTAGTAAGACTATACAATTATTATTTCGGGGCGTTGTTTTACGCAAAGAATTTGAAAATACTTCAAAAACACGTGATACTGAACAAATCGAATTGGCCATTTACTGTAAGAAGGCAACAGGTCGGCCTTTTCAGGTGATTCCATCCGAAACATCTGCAGAAATGAGTAAAAGCAGTGATGAGCTTGTAAACGTTTCGAGAATGTGATAAGACTTCAGTGTATGAAAAGTGCAATAGCAAGTTTTTGTTTTGTCTGCACATCATGGAGAAATTGCGAGAAATTGGCGGCGCGTCATAAACATTCTGATTTTTTAGGAACTTGGAACGTTTGAAAAGGCCACCAAGGACGTCTCAGCTCAGTGCTACTTCGGCCTTCAGAAGGTCCCAATTTTTTTCTCTTCTATATGCACTTGCAATTCCAACAAAATGAAAGATTTTCTCTGCTTCGGGACAAAACCTCATGCCTTAAAGCAGCTGTTTTTTTCTGTGATCATTGCTGAATCGGTTTACTATTTTCTTTGTTATATTGATGGATTCTTGGTCTCACCCTATTCCACACTCGCTGCAGAATTCTTTAGTGAAATTATGGAATAGACTTTGTGTGGTCATCGGTCATCTTCTCCATGCACAAAGAAGATTTCGCAGCTCTACTTCGAAAGCTGGAAGATGCTCAGCGGAAGACGATGGCTTAACAAATGAGATTTCCGCTTCTTAGAAGATTGTTGCATTAGATGTTCCACACTGAATGATCTGCTTCGTTTTTTGTGAAACGATAACTTCCTCCACAGACTTTTTTTTTACAAAAGTAGACCTGCGAAGACGATTGCTAACTTTTTTTTCTACTTCTGGGAAAGCTACGATTTTATGACGCAGCGACACAAGCGAGAAGGCGGAGACTAAGTTTAAGCAGTAGCACCTGAGGAACTGACCCGTTCATCGAAATTTTTTGTTAAGTGATTGCTTGTACGTACGTCGTTCTCATTCAGCATTTGCCACATATTTTATCTCACCAACCGATTTCCATAGGCCTCGCGACAATAGTTTCTTTCGCGAAAGTCCCTCTCAAGAATACGTTATGAATCCAATCAGCTGCGAACATGTAACGCTCTTAGAAAAGTGGAAGAGGTAAAAAAAACGCCTCTCTCTCTCACATCACCGACGTGTAGGTATCGAAAGCCAAATGGGCTGCTGCGTCGTGAATGATGTGAACCAAAAAAGAGATTATTTGTTTCCAGTGGCTTAGAGCTAAACGTTATCTTGTTTCCAAATGAGGAATCAATTAAAACCCTCGTGTTTGTTCAACAGGAAAAGGCAGAATTATTTGTTTTCATTTGAGTTTACAGCATTTCTTACACCTTTTAGCTACCAAAAACAATCTGTCTTGCAAAAATGGCGAAACTTCTGGTCCTTCTGATTCCACTTCTATCGACAACCTCGACAGTGTTGGGATGTGGGATGATACCACCAGGCCAAGGTAACAAACAAAAAAATATCATAGTAGTGCATGCATTTGTAATTTCAAATATGAAGTCCTTAACAGCAAACAGAGTGAGTGTATCCAACACTTCATTGCTATTAAGCAACTGCCTTAACACAATCCTTTTGATGAACAGATTTTTAATTTTAATTGGCAGAAGTTGGGATAATTTTTAATTGTTAAATACAAAACTACGAAGTTTTCTTGCAGCAAGAGCTAGGAACTTCACTATCACCGGCTTTACCTTGCCAGTGGCCATGGTCTACTCTACCGCACCCAATGTCCCAGCACAAGCTGCTGGCATTGCAAATAGCGAAGGGGGAGCTCAGGCAATTGTATCACGTCTTGTAATGCAAGCAGTGAGTTCAATTCTTCGATTCGAATTCCCTTTTTCTTTCTCGGTTTCTGAATGAGCGTAGAAACAAATTTAAATTTTTAGAAACTTCGCCCGCGTTTAAACTTCGACACATTTTGTCACCATAGCTTAATATAATTTGATTAAAAATGCCTCTATGTAAACTTTACTATCTAATGAAGGGAAGGGAATTGTTCTTGAGGTTATCGATGTCCTCGAACAGCAAGGTCGCAGCGCTGGCCTCTCAGATGCTATAATCTCAATCATTTTGGGTCAGCTCACTGTTCAAGTCAGTTATAGTCCACTGCAATGCATGACAGTAGCTGTTAATCAACCAGCAAACATGCGATGTAAGTTTTTGTCTTCTAACATCATTCTCAGGAGGTTACACTGATAACGCACAGGTGCGTTGCAGAAACCATCTATAATTAGAATTGAATGTGGAGATTAATTTGCTGTGAGGAAGACGGTTTAGAATCCTTTGTCTTTGCAGTATTTTCAAAACCTTTCAAAGGGCAGTACGCACTTAGAACATTTTGATAATTATTACTGCAGTTCGTATTGGTGGTCATTAACACCAATAGTAGTGTAAGGCATCACTATTCGCTGCGATGGTGCACCGCTCAGTTGGCGTCAGGGGTCCGATTCGACCCGGCCCGGCCCAACCATGGTCCCTCTATTTGAGCTCTTGAAACGTCCACATGAATTGTCTGATATCTGCTTGCTTACTGCAATCCACAAAGGTTGACGACTATCTGTCGTGAAGGTGTGGAAATGCCCCTATCACGGCAATCCCATGATTTCTGAAAGCACCTACTCCGGCAATATGGAACAACATACAGAAAGAAAGAAAGTGGAAGGAATGACTTAAAACACCACTCCAAGCAACATTTTAATCAGGGAGCTTCGTAAGTGATGTACGCGAAGTAAAGAAAGGAATGCTGGAAGCGCTGGTATCCGCCTTGTATATGAAGTCATATCGTGTTAAAAATTCAATTGTGGTGCACCATACAGACGGCCCAGACCGATTCGAGGCTAAATAGCGTGGGTGAGGAGAAAGAACCATTAAATCTAGTATCATCTTTTTTTGAAGAGGTTACGACATAGTAAATTTTGCCGAAGTTATCGAAGCGAAAAGCGATAGGAGAGGATGGTGATGTGACTTGGAAGAAATAACTAAAACGGTTGAAACGGTGAAATGCTCAAATTTTCCCGTGTTCAGCTTTCTTCCATATAATTGGAGTGTACTGCTTGCTGCTTGTCTAGGCTTCTCAAACAAATAAATTATTTCCACTTTCAATAAGTATTTCGACTTTCTATTAACCTCGACATTCGATTATGAATGCATCGTTTTCTCGGCCAGCAATCGCGACGTTGTCAAACAAGGAAAAAGAAAGTCTCGTTTTTTTTGCCCTTTATTAGCGATGAAGTAAGCGTAGCTACTAAACGATGCTTAAGAAGGGCAGATCTAGGGGAATCGGTAGCGATAGTCGAAACACCACCGGCTAGGCTACTCTACGTCGTCAGTTAGTTCGTAACCGCCTTTATGACCGTCTATGTGAGACAACAAATTGCGTAATTTGCCCTTACGGGAGAAACGGCGACCGCATGAGTTCAGGTACGATATTCCTGATTTCGTGTAGTACTTTCAAAGAGGAACATATTGGCGAAACGGGCAGACCTTTGTGTATCCGTATAAAAGAACACCTAGATGACAAACGAAAACTACGACAAAGTACCCCACTAGGCACGCATAGGGATACAAAAGCATAGCGGGAGACGATTTTGAAGTAAAAGTCAATATCCTTGCACAGGAGACTAAAACACCAGCACGAAAACTTCTTGAGGCTTTTTTGGATAAATGCCAAAAACCCTACAATGAATAGCAGGGATGAATGCCCAGAGGGTCATACGCGACCTGACCCCGTATGTTAGCATCAATTTCTGTTGTGGGCATGGCGCAGTCATCAACCATATGCGACTATAATCAACTGTTCTAATCTTTCCTCATTGGAAAGCACGTAGAAAAAGCGGTGGGTTTTCTTTCAGAAGCTGTTGATAATGTAATTACCATAGAGTTTTTCGTCTTTTGTAAGTGTTATTGAAGCGTTTGGCCCAGTAAATTGCATATCAGTATACCCTTCCATGCTCTGAAGAAGGCGATACTGCCGAAACGTCAGCTGCTGTTCTATTTCTATTGTTTTTTTCTATGGAAGTAAATGTATGCTGTTTAACAACCTCGCGATTGCTGAACAAGAAAACGATGCATTTCTAATAGTTCTAGCCAAGTCTTGATTTAACCGTTGGTCGAACAAAAAACAAGGTTTTTGAAAAATAAGGCGTTGTCACTGAAATGGTTTTAACATTTAACACAGTATTCTCATACAAGTGGAAACGGATAGAGCAGTGGAATTAATGTCTGTCATCGCGAGCATATGCTTGCTCAATTACAATCCATGCCCACTGAGCATCTAATCCCTCGTAGGTCGAAAAAAATTGGTACTGGGCTTGTTCCGGAGGAAATCACTCTCTGCAATCCAAGTAAGAACGATCCAGCTCAGCAATTTCAAGATACAGTGAAAATCGAATCGACCACCATTATACGACATTCGAGATGAAATAAAAATCCTCAAGGAGCAGCTGAAGTCACACGCAAAATTTAGAAAACCTAAGTGGGTGATGGATCCCAAGAATAGAATCGAATATGAGAAGCTGTCGGGATCCGCGAAGAAAGGACAGCTCGTATGAAATGAACTAATAAAATTTCCAACGACCCACTTTCTATCAACCTCAGCATCGATGAAATAGTTGGTCAATGTATGCATTGTTCGAAAGAAATTTATACAAGTGCAATAAGAATTGGAAAAAACGTGTAAAGTTGCCGATAAAACTAATTATCGGATTCGTCTGCTTTTAAATTGACGCAAACGTTTGAGTACAGATCTTACTTGTAGTTAATGGAGTTGATGCCATGATGAAGCCACACTGCATAATCATCAGGAACACGGTGACTGCTTTATGCAATGCAATGGGTAATGCTCAGATGTGTCAGCTAGACAATGCCATGATGGTCGGGAGCATTCCCGAAAAGCACTTGTCAATTTCCGGAAGCCTCACGACCACAAACGTCATCATGGCGAACTGGTCGAGAGAGATGTGGCAAAGTGTGGTGAACAGAGCAGTTCGAATGCTGGCATCGGGTCCATTTGGTATGAACTTCGCTTCGGCATTTGCGACTGTCAACTGAAGCGTGAGCTTAACTGTGAAGCCTTCGGAATGAGCTATGCCGCTGTTAAGTTCGCAATGGTAATAAAGTTTTAACCCAAATTGTGCTGGATGGTTAGACCTATGGAAAAAAAAACAAAATTGATTTTAAACCGTGATAAATTGCCAATGCTGTCCTTGCAAAACCGACTGAAGCCTTTGTATACATGAATTGGCTTGGAAAAAGTCTCCAAGTTCATACATTTAAAAAACTGCTAAATGCTCAACTCACGGTGGGTCGAAAAAAACTCGCGAAAGATAAAGTACTTTGCAAAAACAGTAAAAAAAAATTTAGAATAAATAGTTGTACTGTGATATCCCATGAAAAAAAGCTCCTGTAGCACAACAATTAAAAGAAGTACGGGATGGATACACTGCTACTTCGTTATCGCTTCTCTCGCTGGCCTAGTCTCCCTCGTCTCTCACGGGTCTTCAAGTTTGCACCAAATTTCACAGAAACAGAAACGCTGATTTCAATTTTTTGGTGAGCAAACGAAAGTCACTGTACAAGCCAAATATATAACAATCAATTTCTAAGATGTTTTGATCGAAACAAATGCATGGCGCGAAGAGAGATTAACCATGAACGCCTTGTTTTTCATCGTCATGGAAATGGTACAGAAATTCAAACAAAAACGCACTCTTCGCTTTTTGAGAAATAATCATATTTGGTAGTATAGAGATAATGCGATAACTTTGAAAAAAGACCTTGTCTGCTCATTACCTTTCCCTCCATTTTTTGACTTTCAATTTTTCATTGTCCTTCATTTTCTACCTATTTAATCTTTATTGTTCATCTAAAAACCAGAAATACATTTATTTGACTGTAACTACGGCGTTTTAATTGTTGAACTTACCCGAAGTTAATAAATCAGCTTTATTCGGCTAACGCTTCAACGCCTTCGTCTTCGTCAGAGCTGATGATTCGAGTCGATGGTCCACAGCTGCTAGTCTTCAAGATGTCTAATTGAAATTTTAAGTAATTTCGTCTTGAAAGCATAAAGCATAAATATCGATATTGCACAATTTTACATGATCAGCTAGTACTGCATCGTATTTTTAGACATTATCTTTGAGTAAATAAGTTTATTTTGAAATCATTTTTCCATCAAACTGCGTGGAAAAGCTTTTTTTCATGAGTCACAGAGACATTGTTTTCCGATGCAGTTGTCAATGATTAGGTATGATACCCACGTGAAATATGCGACTGCGCATAAGCTGATTAGACAGGTGGGTCGGCCACATTATCGACTATGGGTATTTTATGGAACTCACGGCACGTTTTGAAAGTGAGTTTTCTCGGCTTCGTTTATGGTCATCCATTCAACGAAAGATTTATTTGCGAAAATTTTTAATAAAAGCACAGCCGGTTTGTCTTATAAATGGTTTAGAAAAGAAACGAATAATTTAAAAAACGAACGAGAGTGGCTCTTTCTGGGAGTACCAAGATTCGCATGGATTGACCTCTTTACTGTTTCCCTTTCGAATTTTACCTTTAAGTCGGACAAATTTTACTAGTAGGTGCTCAATCTATTCAGTTTACTCTCCTTGTTTTACTTCCTTTCCTGCCCTAACGTATGCGTAAGAAACCCGGTTGGTGCGTAGTCAGGAAGAAAGATCATTCATCGTTATTGAACGCACATTTGAAGGGGCGGTGCTAGGAGTATTCCGTGCCGCACAAGTAGGGGAGAGGTCCGAAGGTCCAACCTGCTTCAAAGATCAAAAAATCAAAGATGCCGTTCTATAAGCGAAACTTTCGATAGATGGACACGTAGTGCGTTTGAACGACAACCGTTGTACAAGAACCGTTAGTGGCTGCATTCCTCGGGCTGTCAAATGTACCGACCGAATGGCCGGAGTTCTTAACGAAAAGCCTGTAAGAAAGACATGATGCTACGCGATCCATAGAACGAGCAGAACCCATTGGAGTACTCTTGCACGCGAGAGGGGAAAATCGAAAATTCCCCTGATTTGACTTTGCTTTCTCTCTCACTAATTTCAATTGTTTTTTTTCTTCTAATCTAAGCACCCTTAACGTTTAGGTGATCTTTTTTGGCGTTGAGTCTACACAACTCAAGAGTTTCTTCATGTCTATGTCGGCTGGCCATTAGACGGAATCACAATTCGGTACAGATCACAAACAAAATGCGCCAAGCCCTCTTACTTCCTTACAGAAAGGATTGTGCCACATTATTGAAATCTGGTCCTTATGTCCATAAGATGATGTTGCCATATTACTGGCCTCGATGACATGATATCTCAAGAGTTGTTGATGAAGAAGTAGAAGACTGACGTTATGTGCAACAGCACGCAAATGTGAAACCCCGCAGCCTCCACGATGAAAAGGCAGCCAAAATGGTTCAGAATCTGTTTTTTTCCTGCATGACAAGTCTTAAAATTGATACGGACGGTGAGCATTTCTGCTGAGCTCCATATCTTACTTCATCACTTTCGTTACAAGAAGTTCCATTACTGGAGAGCTTTCACCAAATTCAAGTAATTCAATTCAATCGTGTCTTTCTCTAAGATGTCGCATATAGCCATCACTTAATCGGTCCTTTCAACGTGAATCTTTCTCTTCAATCTTAACGCTGTTCGACATCTCTCAAGGATGTCTATTGCTGAATGTGCAATGTGAGATGGGTGTAGAAATTTAACACAAATGAGAAATTAACCGTCGTGACATATCCATATCGAAAAAATCTAAAGCTCGTTTACACATTATGTGAATAGGTCCACAATTCTGCAATACTAAGAAAATCTTCTAGACTTCTATCACTAGCTCTGTTCGAACAATCGTTAATGGGAAATGCTCAGTGCGAATGAGTGATCAGTCACTGAGTGGAATTGTTCCACTTCTACATGCAGTGAACTAACATCAAAACTGTGATTATCTAAATACCACTCGGTGTTGCAAATACAAAATGCCAAATAAATCAATTTCTTGATTGCTCCTACTCTTCAGGGGTGACAGACAATGAGTTTCCACAGCTCTGCCTTGAACGAAGCGATTTATCGTTGCCACAATAAGAATGACTTCAATTCGGTAGTTGAGAGGAGTAGATTCTGATATAGCAACGTTCGCGACAAAAAAGGGCTCAACAGACTTCAAAAAGGCTCTGTCAACACCTGTTAAGCAGAACCTCAAAGGAAAAAGTGGTATACGAAAGGAAAAACCTTTGCAGGTTTATCAATTCCTTACAAGATTACTTAGAAGCCGCCGTGCATTCGATTTTTCAACCATCTCAGAGATGACTGAATGTTGCACAGTGATTTGCGCTAGCATACAGAATTTTACATGTCGGTGTTGCTAATATTCCAAACAATTCTCGTAGCAATTATGAAAGCGCGGACCGGTAGAAACTTGATGAGGCTGTGGTGCCTGGTGGTGGTTATTATTACAGTGCCAAGGCTAAATGATCGGTCCGTTTCAAAACTATCGTTTTGCTATTCACATATGTTTGCTAACAAAATACCGACTGTTGCAGGGTGGATTATTGGTTGAGAAACAATTTCTTCAGCAGCAACCGCTCTGTATAAGAGAGCGTAGCGGATGTGTTCGGCTCATTCGAGATGCTCAGCTGAGGGCGATCCGGTTCAATGGGAGAGGAAGATGCTACATTGAGAAGGAGAACAGCTGTGTGCCGTTGACAAGGATCGTCGGCTCTGATGAAGACGAAGACGTCAAAACGTTAGCCGAATAAACATCTTGTACCAATCTTGTGTAAGCCCAGAAATATAAACAAATGTATAGTTAGTTTTTTGTTTGGAAACCCTTTTAATTTTTTGTTATTATATCGTATGACGCTTTCTCTAAGTATCACCTCCTCCCGTTGATCCGTCTTGTAGCCGGTCAAAAATGTCTTCTTATCGTGGAAATATGTGTTCGCCCTAATGAAAAGCTCCTATCACAAAAATATATACTAGGAAAAATAAATTCTAAATTCTGGGAGTTTGAAAAAGAGGCACAGAGAGAAGTGCACACGTTTTCCATTGTTCTCCATGATACTAGCGGGTGTTAACCGGTATCGCCAAAAAAACAGTATCAAGGCGTGGTTATTCCTGCTACACCTGTCACCACAGGTCCCAAAAGATTTGTTTATTTGTTCTTATGGACTGATCTTATTGAGCTGATGGGAGGTTGGTATTGTTGACCCACTCGTAACAGCACCTCTCTTTGGAGGATGAAATCGCCGAATCGTCCGCCATCGATCAACAACACCGGCAACAACGACAACGAAAACCTGTACCAACCTCGCGTCAGTTCAACAAGATCAGTTTATAAGATCGTATAAATAAACATAACAGCCATTTATGCCAAGATTTATAAAACTTCGGTCTTTATGGTCATAGAATATTTATGCATCTTGCCATAAAGATTACGTTTATTAAGGTGGGATAAGCCAAAGCGATGTCTTCGGAAATATGACCGGCGCTCTCAATATCTTGCCTGAATGCGAAGCTCTGATCTTTGAAATCTGTCACATCTTCGAGATCCAGGAGAATATTTGTAGATAGCGAAACATACATGGGCCGTTCATTTAATGAGAAAAACGGACGACAGGAGGACGAAAAGAACTGTAGAGTGGACTCCACGAGAATGCAAACGTCGCCTAGGGCGGGCACCTACACGTTGGGTGGACATGCTCGTAAACAAAGTTAATCAGCTAAAACCACAGGTGCCGTTGTTTTACAAATCACGGTATGAGACTCGCACGCGCTACCATGCTCGAAAAAGACCACCACCATGGACTACGACTGCGGGAGATAGGAACGCATGGCATATGTGCTGGGGTCCGCATAGCTCGTGTGACGGAACATCGAAGAATCCCTAGTGAGTATCCAAGTAAAACCGTATGATTTGTCTGAGTTGAGCTGATTACTCAACATTAAGAATCGCACATGAGCGGGCTTGGTCGAGTCAGACACTGATATCAACAATGTTTTCATTCCGTTGTTCGTAGTTATACCAATTTTCCTTTCGTTTCTTTTATCGAGAGTATCGAGTTAGAATGAAGGGTAGTAAAAAATTGAAGGGTCAAAGATGTTTACACTCATGGTCCTCCCTATGAGCTTTCGGAATAGCTTCTTTGTTGTTCAGCTGTGAAAGCAAGTTATTTGTAATAACTACACTCACGCTAACATACCAAGCGTATACAGGTGAAGCTTTTGGAAACGCTGGTTCAATTGAGAGTGGTTGGATCGTCGAAGCGGATCCAGTTTTGATAGACGTATTAATCGTCGAGTCCATCAATACATTGGTTCCTCAACATAAAAGACGTCGAGATCGTTCAGTATTTTTTTGCCTGGTTAAATTATCATGTAATGAAAAACCATCGGTGACAATTCACCAGCTTTTGGGTCTTTTTCTCTGTGTCTAGCTACACACTTCATCAAGGACCTTTATTTGTTGGCTGGGGATCTCTTTATTTACTAGTGTATTTGTAACATCTCTATTCTCAGATATCAAAACGATTGCCGATGAAAGGGATAACTCCATCGCCATAATGTAGACATATTTGATTTACACTGAACTTTAATTCAAATCGAACTCCTTGTATTGCTATCCATCTTCCCACGTTTTGTCATCCTCGGCAAGAGTGATTCAATCAGACGTTTCGAAGGGCAGTCGATACATTTTACCGTTGTTATCGGCTCTCTATTGTTACACAACAGTAAAATCCCTATCGGTTTTTCACTGCCTGTCTATATTACCTTCTGGCAAGCGGAGTACAGTTTGTTGGCGACTGATAGTACGTTTCGTAGGTTATAAAGTTTAATTTTGTTGCACTCGGTTGCTGCGCAATTCTACATGGCGACAGAAAAGTGTACCGGAATCCGTTGTAGAAGCTAGTAAGCCCAAATACCCTCTATAAACTTTTTCGTCGTTTTTTTGAGTATAGCAGTTTTTCCACCTCAATATCTGAAAGTGGTTAGCGTGACCTTAGATATTCATTACTGGCTGTCACATGTCATGCAAAAAC
The DNA here is from genome assembly GCA_018806985.1 of Angiostrongylus vasorum. Lineage (NCBI taxonomy): Eukaryota > Metazoa > Nematoda > Chromadorea > Rhabditida > Metastrongylidae > Angiostrongylus > Angiostrongylus vasorum. Next base: position 63,688 of record JADANN010000387.1, read on the forward strand.
AAACAATTTCTCCATTTGCTCCGTTGTATTGAAATCGTTATACTGGCAGGTGGCCAGGCTCAATTATGTATTCTCCTGCAACCTAGGAATCACGAACTTAATCCTTGTTGAGTGCTGTTCGTACTTGGTTCCACGATGTGACCTTCTCTAACACCGGCCGTAGTCAGGCGTTTTGCGACATTGTCCTTAGTCTTTTTTGGTCCAATTCACCCCGAAGCTGTTCCGGCTTGCCATACTGGTGAAAAACGACCATTTTTGGTACGAAGTAATTCATTTTTTCTTTGCTCGTGGCGTTAGGGGTAACTAGGGTTAGAGGGTTATAACTAGAAAATTACTAAGGGACCTTCAAAATCAAGATTGCGACACTGGTAGCAGCCTTTCATAGTTTTTATCACAAGTGATTTTTAATATTTTCATAATGCAGAATGTATTTTCACTGTATTGAGCTTCTGCAAAAAAATTTGGCTAATATAAGTTAAAACATTATGATTTCGAATGCACCTTCAGCTTAAATGGTTCAATGGCTATTCATGCTTACTGGAGCCTTCCCTGTTCAGGAATGGTTGTCGATAGCATCCATAGATCAAAAAACAAGGCTGAGTGTAGGACAGTGAAATTCTAACATTTTGTCCTCTTTCATTCCACAGTTCTTCGTTCTTTAACAGCCGTTCAAATAACCAAAGAAATCCTTGGTGTTGCAAAGGAATATTGAGGTGTTGTAACGACGATCTTTCCGTATGGACCATTCGATGACTATTTTGGTGAAAACACGAGATCGATCAAGCACAGCTATGGATTCCACCTTAGGCTCGCCAATCCCTTTCAACCCTCCGGGGGTCAAGAAATTGGTACCGGACTTGTCAGGGCTCTCCGAGTCTTCGGTGACAATCAAGACCCATCACATTAACGATAATTCCAAAATCCTCACTCTGAAGGCTGGACGCGGGATCATGCCCAGTGGAGACTACTTCGATGAAATAGACCATGCTAAAGCGAACTGAAGGTTTTGCCTCCTCATGTTGCTATTTTCCCAAAATTCTACAGCGGGTCAGACTATTACCTCCTTCGTTCAAGGTTTCATTTCTCGCGGAAGAGAGAAAAAAGCGATAAATTCAAAAACGAAGTCCAACAACTATTACAAACCTCAATTTATTTAGTTCATTAGTCCGCTGTAGGCAAAGCTGCCGTTCTCGATAACATCGAGGAAGAGTATGACCCGTTCACTGAACACCTTCGCATTAGTGCTGTGAAAACAGGCAGTTCGAAAGTCACCAAGACACATGTGCCTCAAGAAACACCCGAGCTGATACGAAAGCAAGAAATCGCGAAGTCAACAGGTGACCGCTAGCTGACGTCCAGATAAAACTATGCAGAAAGGCGGTAAAAGAAGAGCTTAAAGGAAGAAGAGCACAAGTTATGTTCGAAGCTGCAGAGGCCAAGAAAAAGCATTCGCAAAGCCCACAAAGGCTTCGCCAATTAAGCAACTAAGACGACTGCGTTCCGAAGCCCACATACTACTAACAGAATTTTTTTCCCTAAAAATGTCTAAAGCCATAGGTGAGTCTAGTAGAGAGAAGAGCGTCTGCTTTTGGCTACGATTTCAAAACAAGAATACCCATCCGCCACAATGGGGCTGAAAGCACTGTGAAAAATGAAAATTGAGTGGACCACAATTAGTTTAGTAGGAATTTTTGTCGATTCGGAGAAATTAGCACTAACTTTCGAAACATTTTTTATAGTGATGATTGGCGGATTCCATATTTCTCTTGGCTTTTTTTCTTGTTTTGGTGGCCTCACTCTTTCGAAATATAGTGCGAGCATGGTACCTGTGTTAGACGTCTTCCACCTTTATTCCTTTCGACGGTGAAAGCAAATTAATGAAATAGTTTGTTATAAGCGTGTTGAGAGCACACGAAGTGTTACTTTATCCTTTATTCCAGTAAAAATGTCGTTTCGGCAGTATCGCCTACTTTAGAACCTGGAAGGGTGTATTGATACGCAATTTTTATTACGCCAGACGCTTCATTAACGAAAACAGAAGGATAAAAATTTGAGCAGCAATCGTATGATCAACAGCTTTTTGAAAAAATCCACCCTTTTCAGGTGCCATCTACCGAGGAACAGCCGTTGATTAGAGTCGCATGTGGCTGATGAGTGCACCACCCCACATCAGAAGTCGACGCGAAGATACAGCGCGACAAAATTATGACCTCAAAATCACACCTTCATAATATTCATTTTAAGATTAATGGTCTTTATCCAAAAAGCATCAATAACTTTGCGCGTTTGTGTTTTACTCTTCTGTGCGAAGATAGTGACCTTTGCATCAAAATTGCCTCCGCTGTGCTTTTGTATTCTGTGCGTGCCTAGTGCGGGTGCTTTGCCTTACCTTTTGCTTGCTATCTGGGTGTTCTTCTATACGGATACATAAAGGCCTGCCCGTTTTTGCCAAAATAGTCATTTCCACAACTGTTAAATGCGGTCAGGTATATCGTACCTGAACTCACGCAATTAACGTCACTGTTGTAGGGCCAAATTAAGCTAATTTGTGTTTCCCATATTTGGTCATATTGGCGGTAACGAATTAGTTCAAGACGAGGAGTATCCGGTGGTATTTTAGTTATCGCTACCGATTCATCTAAACCCGACCTTCTCCTGTGCATGCTCACAACTGGAATTCGGCCCAAGTTTATCACCATCGCGGTTCATTACTAACGAAAACTAGCGCGGTATCGCATGCGAAGCCTATGAATTTTATTAGTGACTCCGCTATTGGTCGAATTAAGAAACATGGAATAGGAGTGAAAATGGAGAAGTGGCGACATTGCCACCATCTCCTTTTTCTAGAGCTTTCTATAGACTACAAAAGCCTAATCGAAATTGATGTAGAATTGAAACTGAATGTTCTCGGAAAAATTTTCTCAAAACCTTTAATCACTATTGCGATAGATAGTTTATCTCCAAACTTTACAGCCGCACAAAAATGTGGTATGCGACATATTAGAGGGAGCTAATAAATTCAAGGACCATCAGAGCATCTAGTGAGCGGTAAATGTGAAAGAGCTCCCAGTTAATTCCTCGCCATTTAGACGTTAAGATAAAGGTGGAATGCTTAGTGACTTTACTGATGCCGCCCTTTATTGCCCATCATCTCAAAAAGGAATATAAAAGTCAATACCGAAAACCAAATAATCAACGGGTAAAGTGGAAAGAGAGGCAAACTTAAAATCATCCGTTGTTTTCCAACGTTAAAACAAATAGACCAACATATGTCATCCTACACTTATTTATTAAAACAAATAAGTTAGTATCATCTGAGACATTGTACCAACTAATTCAACCTCGTTCAACATTAGACGCATTACCAACTGTGTAGGTAAGCCAACAGTTAGAATAGCAGCATTGTTTCCTAAAGTTTAACACTCACCCAGTTTTTAACGTATTCCAGTTCATCTCCGCGTAACCAAATTTCTCGTAGAACATCTACTTAACGCGTCTCCTAACAGCGAGTGCGTGACGAAAGCACTTCGACGTTTCCGCGCTTTGTACCAACGCATTAATCGAATAACCCACTGGCTGGCATGGTCTCGAGACTTTCTTTTTGAACATGAAAAAGGAATAGATATACATGCCTTAACTATTCTGCCGGCTTATGGGTTCCTTCAAGAGTAATTTAAAAAAGCATGAGCCCCAACAGTTGCTAAATTGGCGGTATAAAATGATTTATGCTGGTTTTCGATTGCGTGATGATCGCTTGGGCTAACGGTTTTGAATGGAAACTGGAAAACAGACTTAGCTGAGTGTGGTTTGGAAATTATTTGGCTAATCGTTTTCATAGCCAAAGTGAACTATGTTGTGTTTGGAAATGTTTTTATAAGTGATACCTGGCATTCTGTAGAGGCTGAATGACGTAGATCTAGCAACGGTTTCGCACTCCCTTTCTATCCATACTGCGAAACAGAGCATGTTGAACCTCTACAGACCTACTCTCTAGCTAGGACGTGGGACGGTAGTGGTGTTGCACATTGCCATTCATGCGCAGTCCTCGCAGCGGTTTGAAACAGGTTGTCGCATTATTGTTGATATTGCGAAATTTGAACAGCAGCTGTAGAACCAGCACAGACCACCCTAACCCAATGTTTTGTCGAAGAATGCAAAACATCCAAACACGTTTAAATCTAAATTCCCGCAAATCTTTCCTCGGTAGCTTTTCGTTCCGACAGTTCTAGAGAACGTATGAAAATATCATTGTAACTCAAAGTTGTGTAACCATCGATGAGTTAATTTTAACGTTTAGAAATTTAGAGCAAATTTTTTTCTGTTTCTCTTTTGTAAATCTAATACATTTTGACAGTTCGTTCGAAAACTTAAAAACATATATTCATTTCTTCTTCTACTGAGTAGACAGAGGCGTGTAGCGTAGCGGTCTGAGGTGACCTGCAACACATACGTGGAATCGATTTCTGCGCCAGTGGTCTCTAAGCCTTTTATCCTCCTGGGTTGGCAACCTAGTACCAGACTGGTCTTGGAGGATAACAGCACTGGCTTGATACATCAGTAGGTCACCGCAAGTCATTGTAAGGTTAGATGTGCATCCAATCACCTACAAACAACGCTTAGTAGTCGAATGCATGGAGCCTTCCTCAGGGATTGATCAACGCCGAGAGATTTATCCCTCGTTTATTTTACGAGCAGCAAAAGTGGTAATCTATATATCTACCGTAGAATAACGAATGTATGGAGTGATGCTCCATATAGTGAGAATTCTCATTTTCAAAACCTTCCGTGAGTTCCGCTTACGTACAAGCCCTTCCAAGTTTGTGCTGAGGGATGACATCAGAGAGACAAAGGAAGATAACGAAAATCTGGAAGATGAACGCCATGCTCAAAAATCTCTTGCGCAACAATTAGATTCATTAGTTTTCACTAAACACCTTCCCCAGATACTTAGGTCAAACATTTGGCTGACTCACCTGTCTAATCAGTTGTTGTACAGTCGCACGATTTCACGCACGGTTCCTCTAGTCACTGACAAACGCACGAGGAAAATAATATTGTCTCCGCATCTCATTTCCGCTATTGTCCTTTCCGGGGAGTAACGCTCACCACCACACCAAGTGCTTCCTTTGTTTCGCCTTCTAGTTCGATCGATCGTTTTGCCATCAGCAATCACCCGTCAGCGGATTGATCTTGGGAGCCCAAATCGGCATATTAAACCCGGATTAGAAAGCTGAGGCCATAGTTGCCATATAATCACAAAACCCTAACCTTTATATACTGCCTATTTTTTCAATGGACCCACATGGTGTGGTGGTGAACGCGCTCACTCCCGAAAGGACAGATAGGGATGTTCGTCTCCTACCGCAGTCACCTGCAGTCCGGAGTTTTGCAATTATCTCCAGCATTATACGAGGTTATATTTTCGCAGCATACCCTGCCATTAAAGATATGAAATAGGTAAAGTAAATAAAGGCTTTGGATTGTGCTTAAAACATTAGCACTATAGCCATAGTGATGCTGGGAATATTTGCCAAACTTTCGGACCGCTCTGCAACTAACGCACCAGTTACCCTTTCAGCGGGCCCAACGCGTACAACACTCGCACCATGCGGTCCCTTCGTACCGCCTCTTTTCTCAGCTAGTTCTGGTCGATTACCGCCATACTGCAATCAGCCGACAAAGGGATTTATCTGAAGAGCCAACCGGCATTGAACCCCAGTTAAGTTGAGGGAGTGCTTCGTTCCGCACGCTGCAGATACCTGCGTTCCGGAGTTTTTGCAAATATCTCAACATACTTGTGGTTGTATATCGCATAATACCCTGCCATAAAATTTATAGTAGGCAGCAACAAAACGCCAACGTTGTGACTAGCCTCTCAGAAAAACAGAACAGAGGTTGCTAACGCGTACTAGTAGGAGTGAATGGTAAGGAGTCCCATTGTGACGTGTCTCGATCTGCAAATGGAAATGGTCATCAGAAAGATTATTGACTTGTATCACAATGAACAGCGTGTTTCACCAAAGAGTAGACGTCGTGTAAAGAGACCGCATCGTGAAGTTAAAGTCCGTTCTTAGCCAACCCCAATGGACAGCGACTCTGCAGAAGGAAAAAGAAGGCAAGTGCATAACTACTAGACGACGTTAAAGTCGTTTATACGGTATTTTCTAAGGCGCGAAGGACGGATATGGTGGCAGAATGAATACACCACTCTGCATGCGAATAAAAACAGCATCAACATAATAATTTAATAGCCAATTGTGCAACATTGGCTAGAATCATAGCTTTGCTCAGTGAAGACAAGGAAAGCGCCGAAGAGTTAGTCGAATTAAAAGGTTTTATGGCACTTTCGCATTAGCTCATTCATGTAGAAGACCGCTCATAGTATCAAAGCCAATTTGTTCCACTGGAAGGACAGAGGGCACACTTTTAACTTATTATTTACTACCCTACTCTTTTTAACGGCAGGGTATATATTGCGAAATATAACTTTAATGATGCTGAGACATTTGCAAAACTTTGGACAACAGGTGTCTACGGTGGGGAACGAACGCGCTATTGTCCTTTCCGAGGAGTAACGCGTTCACCACCACACCTTGCGGGTCCTTCGTTCGCCTGTCTCTCAGCTAGTTCTATTGATCTTTGCCATCAGCTATCAGGGTAGACTGTTGGAAAGGACAGACCACTCACACTATGACTGACCCTGCTGTTGGCGTGAATATCCCACTAAACAGCTGCCGCTCAGAGTGCCATTATATTGTGCTGGATGACAATAACATTTCACTAAACATGGGAAAAACTTTACAAAACTGCCAAATTAACGCGCTTAAAAAACATTTCACTTTTTCACTTTGTTAACGAGAAATCCTAAACGTTTCACAGATTGGTTCTTGAGCCTTGTCACTGACAGATCAGCCTAGGTGGGCATGATCTACAATGGTGGTGCTGCCACCGCTATTCGAATCAACGGTTTTCACCATGTAACAGCAGTGCTTTATGTTTCTCGAGCTGTGAAAAGAAGCATGGAAATGAATTTTAATTTGTAGCGACTCCACAACTGTTTGATTTTGGGGCTGTTTATAATGTCTCCTCGTAGGTTGATTAATACCAGCAAAAAATAAGTTGTTGTGCTTACTGAGTGAAAGATTGATTGCAAAGCACATTATCGGGATTGGTCCTTTTGTTTTCACTTTCGCTCAATTCAGTATTGAAATAACCTACGCACCACCGATGAGCGGTACTTTACAATCGGTATGAGGCGAACAAAAGCAGAATAGGAGAGTCGCTACTCTCGAAATGACCAAAACGATCTCCATCCTTACTACGTCGACACGTCCTGGGAAAGGAGTTCTCCTTCTTGATTATCGACCAGCCATAAAAACTGAAGCCTTTCGATATTCGTTCTCTAAGAAGCACTCTTATTATCAGCTTGCACTTTTCTCTCCAGCTGGGACGTTGAAAGCCTACGATTAAAGTAGGTTACATTAAAATCTTCGCTCGGCAACTATAATTCTCCAGTGAATTCTGTCTTGGAAATGTGCCTTAACAATACCAAGTCCGACGTTTTGAGTACCTCAGAGTAAGATGATTCAACAATTAAGCGTCGGTATATGGCTTCCAGCAGGATTTTGCTTCCTACTTTCATCAGAGGGCGACTTCTAGAATTATATTCTTAACCAGCTCAATATACCTACCTGATTTTTGCTTATATCTAAAAGCAAATCCGAAAGAAGTGAACGCGTAAGTGAAGAATTTCTTTTATTTGCCATAGCACTCTTGATATAAGTTTTTTCAATCTACCCACTTCCATTCGCTCAACACGGGAGTTTTCATATAGGCTTTGCCATATCAGATGCATGGTTAAGAAACTACAACATAATTCGAAATACCGACTTTTTGTATACTTTTGCGTCAATTATCGATATAATTAATTAGGCCAATTAATTAATCAGTTAATCATCCTTTTAATTAATCAGTTAATTAGTCAACTAAATGACGGGACTCCCGTCATTCTTAGAGGAGAAATGCCTTCATGTGGGAAAACATCAGCTTTGTCCTACACTCATCTATTTCCTATTTAGTCAGTTCATGCAAAAATCCTATCGTCGCAGTTGGTTTTTCTTCATCTCCAACTTCCCCGTCACAAATAAGTAACCATCACCTGTTCTTGCTCGCCAACGTGTGCAAGCGTTGAGAGAAAAGTGGACGCGATCTGCAGCCACTCAGAGGTAGTAATCCGCGACGAAGAGTTCTCAGATAAATGGCAAACATTAAAGAGGAGGGAAATCGAAGGACGATGGAGAATGGGAAAACCACAGATTGAAGAAAAGGAAACGAAGAGACATGATCATCTCTCAACGTTGTCCAATCAGCTTTATACCGCCAAATATGAGTATTTCTTAACGAACGGCGAGTACGTTTTGTTTGAATTTATAAAGCATTTCCATAACGTTGAAAAATAAGGCGCCCATGGTTGAGCAAACTACCCTTGCGCCATCCGTTTGATTCCATTAAACATCTTAGAAATTGGTTGTTATATACTTAGCTTGTACAGTGATTCTCCTTTACTCACCCATGAATTAAATCAGTGCTTCTGTACTTCCTAGTAAAGTCTGGTGCAAACTTGCCGATCCGTGAAAGGTGAGGGAGATTAGGCTTGCGGGAAGAAGGGAAACGAAGTAGCGGTATATCCATTCCGTAATGATTTTAATTGTTGTAGTTCAGTAGCGTTTTGCTCACAGCATATCACAGTAAAAGAATTTATTCCAAATCATGTACTGTTTTTGCAGAGCTTTTCATTGTTTACGAGTTTTTTGACCTACTGTGACCTGAAGATGGGGCATTTATTAAATGTATGAATATAGAGATTTTCACCAGCAACTACTTGCATGCAAAAGTCTTCAATCGGCTTGGAAAAGAAATAGCACTAGTGGTTTGTCACATTTTTAAGTCAACTGTGTTTTCCACCTAAGTTTAACTATTGGGCAATTTTTGGGTCAAAACTTTGTAAGCAAAGCGAACTCAATAAGGACATAGTTTATTCCGAACGCTTCACAATTAAACTCGCTTTTCAGTTGACGGTCGCAAAAGCCGAGAAGAAGTTTCCTCCAAATGGACCCGATGCCAGCATTCGAACCGCTCTGTTTACCACACTTTGCCACATCTCTCGCGACCAGTTCGCCATGATGACGTTTGTGGTCGTGAGACTTCCGGAAATTGACAAGTGCACAGGAGGAATTTGTCCGATCATCATGGCATTGTCTAGCTGACACATCATTTGATCATTCATTTCAGTGCATAAAGCAGTCACCGTGTTACCCATAATCACGCAGTGTGGCATCATCATGCCTCCAGCAACTGCAAGTAACATCTTTACACAAACGTTTGCTTTCAATTCAGAAAATCAGACGAGTCCGACAAAAAGTTTTTCTCTGTAATTTTTAGAGTTTTTCCAATTTTTTGTTTTACTTGCATAAATTCTTTTTCGAACAATTGATAAATTGATCAACTATTTGATTAATGCCTAAGTTGTTGAAAAGTTGGTCGTCCGAAATAATTTAGTATTTTATCCTACGCGACTTGTCTTGAGGCCCACTGTGCGGACCCCAGCAGTTTCCACATTTAACCCCTTTTTTTGCATACATAAACCACTCAGGTTCTCTAACACTTACGTGTGAGTTGGGCTGCTGCTTGAGGGCTTTCACTTCATATCGAATGTCGCCACGGAGGTACCTTATGTGAGGGTCTCTAGCCGGTTAGTCACGAGGCTACGTGGCTCGTCCCCCAGGTGGCGGATAGGAAGGTAATCGCGGACCAAAAACGACCGTATGTTTTCCTGGGTCGCAGGTGGACCTAGGGGATAGAATCCCCTGCTTCTGCTGCGCCGATTTGGCACGTACTTTCTCTATTTACGAGGAGTATTCATGCATGCTCGTGTATGTTTGTTCAGCTTTATGCGAATTCTATTCTACTAGTAGAAAATTGGGCCAAAACCCTGCAATCATATGACACGGAACTATGTGAGGGACGGTTAGGAGTCGCCTCCAACAAATGAGCTCTATGTCAACTCTGTGAGAGAGTGGCGAGCTACTGTGAGTACCTGTGAGTATATCCAGTTCCCCTTCAGAGCCCAGCAAGCTATACGTGGGTATCAAAATGCTACACACTGTAGAAGAAATGGTCCTCGTTACCCTGACGCCGAAAGAGGACTCAATTCGGCAGCGTTGGCAAAGACGAGTACGGATGAGGCGACTAAAGTTTCAGGGCCAATGGAAATTGCCTGGATCGAAAAGAACGAAGGCGGCTATCTGTACCTAAAGTGCACGTAGACTCGCATCCGAGTCCTCGATAGAAGACTTACTCATGCAAAGCGAAAAAAAACTCAGCTACGATGTCATTCACCTGGGCGAGACGAGACGACACCATCCATTTAGCGCTGTTTTGACACCGAGGAAGAACTGTTCCTCGGAACACGCGACAGTAGGGGGAGTCGGAGGCGTCAGCGTTCTCGTCAACACGAGTTTGTCCATATGAATATTGATTGATTTGAACAACTAACAACCAGAATCGTACGTGCACGAATAAAAAGAACAATAGCAGCTTGGACTTTCCTCGTCGTTTACTCGCAGACCTCGGACTACGACGAAAAAAATAAGTCGAAGCGTTCTGTATGGACTTGGAGAAGTTCTACAGGAAGACCATACATTGTTCATGGTCAGCATTGGAGATTTTAACGCTAAGTCTAGACCAAGAAGGAAGTCTGAAAAAATGCCACGTTGGAATTCACCGATTAGGATTTTAACGAATACGGTGAGAGGCTCTTTGAGTTTACCATGGCGACCAGGACGATCCATGGTAACTCGCAATTTCAAAGGCTCTACCGTCAACTATGCACGTGGGAATCTCCCAGTGGAGAGCGCCATAAAAAAGTATGCCACATCATTGGAAATAGAAGGTATTGCCTAACTGAGGTTGCTGTTGCCTCAAAATTCTACATGGGATCACACCATCTTCTTCGTGTAAGATTCCATTTCCCGCAGAAAGGAAAATAAGCCACTAATTCAAAAAACGAGGTTTCAAAACCAGTATAAACTAAGACTTATTAAACTCATTAGTCGGCTGTTTGGAAGGATGTTTTCCGCAATGTGAAATAAAGGAGGATAGATATGTTGTGGAACCGGCTCTCAATTCCGAAATCCGACGTGCCATTTCACCGGTGAATAATCGAACAGCTCCAGGTTTGGCCTGGATAACACCTGAACACCTGGAGAACATTCCAGCAGTGCGCATAAATACGCTGGACTGGGTCTTCACACGTTACCTGTCCTAGTGCAAGGTCCTTACTTAATGGAAGACCAGCATACCCGTACTGTTGTTCAAGAAAGGTGCCCTCTACGATGTAGACAAGTGTTACCCAATCTGCTTGCTATTTGTCGTCAACAAACTTTTCACTCGAGTCATCGTTTTTTCACATCTTAAGCAGAATTGGCAGAACCCTGGCCAAAGGACAGCCGTGTGAGCAAACAGGGTTTCGAAAAGGATTTAGTACGATGGACCACATCCACACAATAACAAGACTCATTGAAGTATCGCGAGAGTACAGAGAGACTGCTGTGTCCCAATTTCATCGATTTGCAGAAGGCCTTTTGATTCAACTGAGCGAGAAGCAGTCATGGAAGCCCTTGATAGTCAGGGGAATCCCTCCCCAGTATGAGAAGATTCTTTGTGAGAGGTGCAAAAATTTCACTACCAAGATGTAACCGTTCTTCAACGATGTTGACATCGTTGTCAAAAGAACGGTAAGGCAAGGCGATGTGATCTCGTTAAAGTTACTCACTGCCGCCCTCCCGAAATGTCATGCGAGCATTGGAATGGGTCAACATGAGAGTGAAGATGATGGTCGGCAGTTACACCATCTTCGCTTACTGATAACATCGTCTTTGTAACATTAAACATTAGCCAAGCGGAACATATGCTTGCCGGCTTTGATAATGGCTGTGGAAAGATTGGTCTTCAACTAAATCTCACAAGAACGATGTTCATGAGGAACGGATTTGCTTCGTATGCTCCATTCGCGCTCCACGGAACGAGTATCTTTGAGTACTTGCCGCTTTAACATATGCGTTAGAAACCTAGTCTCTGCGTAAGCAGGATGAAATGTCACTGAGCGTCATGGAACTCGCAGTCGAAAGGACGGTGCTAGGAGTATCCAGTGTCACGCAACTAAGTGAAGGGATCCGAAGCTCCGACTGCGTCAACGATCAAAAATCAAAGATGCCGTTCTGTATGAAAGATATGGTGGGGTAATGCGTAATGTGCATGAATGACAACCGGTGAACAAGAGCCGTTAGTGATTGGATTGCTCGGGATGTGAAACGCACTATAAAACGACCACCGACCCGATGGTCAGAGTTTTTCACGAAAATCCTAGAAAGGAAAGATATGATGCTCAACGTGTTTCTAGAGCGAGCAGATTCCACTGGCTGTTCTTGCACACGACAAAGTAAATGGAAGGTTTACTGGCCCCCCGCCCGAGTCACTCGATGATCAACGGGACTACAGGGGATACAGGTGATCAGAATGTTCCAAAATGCTGGTCATGTCTATTTTTCCTGAAGTTCTGAAATAGCCGGGTCGGAGTGTTCTCATTTGGACTGTATAAAGTGATTTCTTCTTATACAAGTCCGATACCAATTCACCGACATGAGAGGGATGAGAGGATTGGTGTACTTGGAGCGGAATCGAAACACAACCGTTTTCAGTGATGATCGGCATCACTACCGCTGTGCTATCCGCCTCCTGTTCTATAAAGACACTGATCAGTTATTGAAACCAAAACTCCTTCGGCAGACTGGTTTTTCAAAACCTTGTCTTAGTTGGACTAACGGTTAGAAATCTCTTTTCACAGCTTTTTTTCTTTTCTTGCTTTGAACTACTTCGTCGTAATGAGTTTGACAGCTTTGGCTAAAACTTTTAGAAATGCTTATTGGAAGTGGAAATAAGTTATTTGCTAGAATTACCCAGGCAAGTTGCGGATAGTACACTCCAATTATATGTAAGAATGTTGAACATGGGAAAATTTGCGCATTTCACCGTCTTTCATGACTCCTTCCAGGCCACTTCACATCCTCCACTATCGCTTCTGCTTCGATAGATTGGGCAAAAAATAACTTTGTGCTTACCTTTTTTAAAAAAAATATAAACCTGGACTTAAATGGTTCTTTCTCTTCACGCACGCTATTTAGGCTTAAATTAATCTGGGCTGCCAAAATTTACACGATATGACATCATTTATGCAGAAAGTCCAAGCGGTTGTTGCATTTCGTTTCTTCTCTTTGCAAACATCAGTTACGAAGCTTCCGATTGTTATGTTGCTTGGAGTAGCGTTCTCGGCTTTTTTTTCGTTTTCATTCTTTGTACTGCTGGTGTAGTTTCGGAAACCTTGAGATTGCTGTGATGGGGAATTTCCATATTTTCATAGAAGTAATCGTCAAGTTTCGTGGACTGCAATGAGCAAACAGATGCTGGACAGGTCTGGTCGCAATTTCAAGAGCTCAAGTGTATGGGGTACTGGTTCACCCGGGCCTGGTCGAACTAGAGCCTTACGCGTATTGAACGGTGCACCACAGCACTTAATAGTGATGCTCTAAATTATTCTCAGTGCTAATTACTAGCTATACCAGCTGCAGTAATAATAGTCAAAAGTTCTGAGCACGCACTGCCTTTTAAAAGCCTTCGACATTAATTCAAACACAAAGGATATTGCATCGTCTTCTTACAGGTAATTCATTTTCCACGTTTATTTCCAAATATAAATTGCTTTTGCAATGAGCACACCTTTGTTTTTTTTAACGAGCTTTTGCGCTATCAGTGTAACCTCCTTAAAAGCTAAAAAACTTACATCCCATATTTGCTGGTTGGTTAACAGTTACACGCATGCATTGCAGTGGGCTATAACTGACTTGAACAGTCAGTTGACTCAAAATGATCGAGATTATAGCATCAGAGAGACCAGCACTTCGACCTTGCTGTTCGAGAACATCAATAACCTCAAGAATAAATTTCTTCACTACCTGGTAGTGGTTTGGTTTATATGGAAGCGTTCCTGACCAAGTTGTATTCAATAATGATGACAAAATGTGTTGAAACTAAAACGCTGATGAAGCTTCTAGAAATATTAATTTCTGTTCTTCACTCTTTTACAAATCGGGAAAGAGTAGGGGCTTCAAATTGAAGTGTTATTAACTCACTGCTTGCATTACAAGACGTGACACAAATGCCTTAGCTCCTCCCTCGCTGTTTGCAATGCCAGCAACCTGTGCAGGGACATTGGCTGCGGTGGAGTAGACCATGGCCACTGGCAAGGTAAAGCCGGTGATACTGAAGGTCCTAGTTCTTGCTGCAAGAAAATTCTGTAGTTTTGTAGTTAATAGTTAAAAAATTATCCCAACTTCTGCCAATTAAAATTAAAAATCTTCCATTAAAAGATTTGTGTTAAGACGGTTTCTGAATGGTAATGAAGTGTTACATACATTCACTCCGTTTGCGGTTAAGCACTTTATACTTGAAATTACAAATGTATGCACTGCCATGATAATTTCCTATTTATTACCTTGACCTGGTGGTATCATCCCACACCCCAACACTGTCGATCCGGTCACTAGAAGCGGAGTCAGAAGAGCCAGGAGTCTTGCCATATTTGTATGATAAATCACTTTCCTTCGCTAAAAAGTGTAACAAATACTGTAGACTGCAAATCAAAACAAATAACTCTCCGTTCCTTTGATGAGCAAATACGGGGTTGTTAATTTATTCTTATTTGGGAGCAAGATGATGTCTAGCTCTAAGCCTCTAGGATAAAGGCTAATGCTCTCGGTGTCGATCAATCAGCTTAGGGATAGGCCATGCATTACTACATTAAGTATCGTTGGAGGTGATTGAATTTATGTCTAGCCTTTACAATGACTCGCGGTAGCCTACCGATGTGTCGAGCAAGCGTTGTTATCCTCCCAGACAAGTCTGGTACCAATTTGTTGCACTCAAAGGGATGAAGGGGTTTGGTGGGTCATGGGCGCAAGGATCGATGTCACGTGTGTGTTGCAGTGGCGCCTCCAACCACTGCCCCCCACACACGCCCTTCTAAGCCTCTTAAAACAAATATTCTCCTTCCTAAATCAGATTGTTAACGAAGCAGCAGCAGGTTTAGCATTTCAACACTTATTCGCCAGTGGCGTTGCCGATGCAGACGTTTTTGCCCCTATTTCACTTTTCCAAGAGCATTAGATTCCCAGCTTACTGAATTAAAAGCGTATTCCTCAGAGAGACTTTCCTACTAGATTCTGTTGTCGCGACATCCACGGAAACTGGTTAGTGAGATTTACTATTTGGCAAATATTAAATAAGAACGACGTGCAAAAAGAAATCACTTAACAAAAACTTTTAAAGAAGGGGCCAATTCCATCATGTGCCACGGAATGAACTGAGTTCCCGCCTTCTCGCCTATGTTACTGCGGCATAAAATCCTGACTTTCCCACGAATGAAGAGATTCACGATCGAGAAGACGGTGCTTTTACAATTGCACTTTTTAGAAGAAATCTGTCATTGAAGGTATCGATTGACGAGAACGAAGCGCAACCTTCTCTGTTGAACTTTCGTTGCAGCAAGTTCCCTAACCTGCCAAGACCATTTGGGATAGTCTCATTTTCTCAGCGGCTTTCCCGTTAAATAGGGGCTACAAAATCTTTTTTACCGTGCGGGATGACTGAAGGACAGAGTATGAACTGCTGCAGAATTTTGCTGAAGGATTCGGAAACACGCGTGGAAGAAATGACACTAAAAAATCCATCAGTAGGAGAAAGGAAAGGCGAAGTCACGCCAGAATTAATCATGGGCAAAATAACAACATTGTGCCATCAGGTTTTGGAATGAGGTACAAGAATCCTGCATCTTGCGGGTTTGCAATTGTATACAAATCAGAAGAGAATGTGGACGTTCTAGAAAAAATGACTGACATAACACTGAACTGACGGTTCCCAGGCAGCGTTTCTAAACATTCCTGCTTTTTTAATAAAGCAGGATGTTTATGTAGCGCCGCCACCTACATCTCGGAATTTCTCGAGGAGAACAAAATTTGCTGTTGTTCACTCCGTGCAATAGAGTCTCCATTCATGCAATGCTTTGCAGCCTCTTGACTGGTTTAACTCATTTCTGCAGGTGTTTAGAAAAAAAATGGAAAGATTGAAGTGTTGCTTTCTCATAGTAGGTGGATAATTGGATTTATTCAGTATCTTCAGTTTTTGAAGTAATCCGAATTTTTTCTTCTGCCTGAAACAACAAACTTCAAGACATTGCTGATTCCTGCTAGAATAAGAATCTCACAAAATAGCATTCAATGCGACTTCCGCATTTTCGCTAACGAGTGACGGTAGAAACTT
The DNA here is from genome assembly GCA_018806985.1 of Angiostrongylus vasorum. Classification (NCBI taxonomy): domain Eukaryota; kingdom Metazoa; phylum Nematoda; class Chromadorea; order Rhabditida; family Metastrongylidae; genus Angiostrongylus; species Angiostrongylus vasorum. The sequence continues at coordinate 80,119 of JADANN010000387.1, forward strand.
TTCCATCACTTCAGAAAACTGCTGTATGGCACAGGTGGCTTGCACATCGATTTTTTGAAGAGCTGTTCAATGACAGCTGCACACCACGAGAATTCGATGTTGTTGCAGAAAATATTTCATTCACTTTATGTCCAGATTACGGTAGTAATCAAAGCAGTGGATGAAGGTGAAGGGGACTACACATTTCCAATACTTCGGCGGGAATTCTCCAATTCAAACGTAATAAAATCAGATTTGTCTGTTTTGTAGATGGTATATCGGAAACAACGTCAGCCCTGTAGAATTATTACCATTGTTACTGGTTTTTTATTAACTCTGATTAATGCTGAATTAGCACCTCCATGTTCTACTTGTTAAATTGCTGGGCGACGAGCCATTTTACCGAAAGTACTCCTCTTGCTTTTTTTAATGCAGCTTTGTATCGAACCTACGAATCACTTGCACATTCACGAAATTACATCAGAATGTCTTTGGCGATTAAATGGTCGTTGAACTACAGCATAAACGGGCCTGGTTACTACTCTCTGCTGGACTAAAAAACATTACAGCACAGATTTTTTCACTCCTCATCGAATACCCAGTATTTTTTTTCAAGTAGCACTGCTTCTGGGCAATGAAGACAATAGAGCATATTGCTTCGGTTACCAATGCGTTAATCAAAGAAAAAATTTTTTTCACGCAATATTGTATACGTGGCAGGGCAGAAGAAGACCCGCGTTTACTACTAGTGGAAAGTTAGTGGTACTATATGAGAATGTGAAGATTTCTAAGAGAAACCATTACACTGGCCAGGAGTACAAGAGTGGTTTAACTAAGACAATCACCTTCCGACATCTTCGTTGCTGATGAGGATCGCTTTTCTGTTTGCCACAGAGTATTTTATTAGTTCAGTTTTCAAACACTGATTTCCATACTTAGACGTCAATTGTTTTGAAAGACAAGATCTCAGGATAGAGTGTCTCATATTTGATCATCTTGCAGATTTTTACCGTTATGTCTTTGTTTTGTTAAGGATCATGAGCGGTAATCGTTCCAAGACGTCATTTTATGTGCACTACTGCAAGTGAAAGCTCTTCTAAAGACGTAAAAGTTTACAATTGTGATTTAACGAAAGAAATTTTCACCTTAGATATCGGCTTTGTTTTTTTTGAAACCCAAGGATCAACGACAAGTTATGCTATTAGGAATAACAAACAAGTAATAACTATATTTTGCATTCAAACCGTTCGATAAGAAATCCCGGCGAGTGGCGACTACTGTCGTACGACTTCAGTCCATTTAGCTATCCTCCGAAAAAAGTCGCTGCTTAAGAATCCCACCGTCAAACTAGCTGTTGAAGTATTTAAAGTTTTCCTCTCTAATTAATGTTCTAGAAAAAGTCCGAGGTGTATTATTTAAAAGAAGTTCTACGGAGAACATCGGCTGTCCGCACTTTGTTACCTCTGCTGCTCTAACGTTCACGTCGTTGCTCTGATTATTATTTTGCCTACACCCGTTGAAAGTTTATTACGCTGCAAATTTTTCCTTAGTAGATTCAACCATACTATCATATCACCGGATTGCTATTGAGAAAACGACGTTTTGCTCGCCCTCGTTCTGAAAGGCATTCTGCTAGCGGATCTACCTTGAATAAATAGGAATTATTATGGAAAGCATCTAGGTCTTCATGCAAATCGCCTTCCAGTGATTGTCGAATAGTGTGGAGCTTTATCTCAACGCCAATATTTTATTATTAGTTCTCAGACTCTAAATGTAATACGTCGTGTTTCTCGGGCACGGGTGACAAACCGGAAGCGCCACCGGCGGTGTATCATTCTCATTCCGTTTATGAGATTTTTAATGAACGCCGAGCAATGCTGAATAAGAATCGTTTCAGTTAAATTGCTGATCGACAAGCAGTTTTGCGGCAGACCGCTGTTGCGGTTTTTATACAATAATTCCGCTTGCTAGCGAATCTCAGAGAATAGAGAAAAACAATAATCTACTAAGTTTTCAGTTGAGATTCTTGCTAACACTTCTATCACTTCAGAAATCACAACAGCCCCAGTTTTATAGCACTTTGCCAGTGTGTCAAAGCAGTAAACATAGTGGCAACTAATGTTCCTTTTTATGTAGCGCGGTGCCTTTTTATCACGATTTGGCCATAAGGGAATTCGAATAGCTGTGTGAGGTTGGCCTAGCTTATACGTGGGATTTAGTTTTGAGACCGTTCCCGTATTTCCACATAGGTTGAATAACGACCTGAAGAACTAAAATTCTTTTACTTATCTGAGCTTATTTTTTATATTTGTAGAGCAATCGGCTGGAATGGAAGAATACAAAAATGTTTGCCGTACTAATGGTGCCAAATTGCTCATATATTTTCAATTCTTTCATGTGTTTTTAAAGTAATTCAAAATTCCCTACATAGAACAGCGCTCCGAAATAATATTTGTGCGATCTCACTAGAAAAAGAACTGCTCAGAGCTGCAACGAGTACGATTATAGCATTTTCGCCGATCGATTACAGTAGACCTCGTTTCTGGGTTGATAAAATTGCTGTATAGCATGCGATTCTTTCGGCACTGGATTTTGAAAAACTGTTTACTAAAAGGCTCCTTCTCATGCGAACTGAACTGAGTTCTGGAAAACACTTCTTTCACTGCCTGAATCGCACGGTAGTTATTGAGGCAGTGACGCTAACGAAAATTCTCCGATTCAGAATGTTACAATTCTATTCTGTTTTCCTCATGGATGGCAAATCGAAGGCACCGTCAGCGCTGGAGGAATCTCGGCACTGTTATGAGCTTTTTTGTGAATGCTAAATAACGATGAATAAGCAGTTCCTTGTGGCTTTAGTTGATTTCTGAGAAACAAGCCGTTTCGCCACATCATTTCCTCTCTATTTCCAATGTGATATCATGAAAAGTCAGCGAACTCTAGCGATTGCCGAAATATGCCGCATTTATCTTCTCCCTACGAAGCATTGTGCTACTTATTCTTTCCGGTACAGGAAGCATCCCAATAAGCGTTTTAACACTTTTTTCTGTCCATTGACGTACTCAATAGAAATTCTTTCAGTAGTGCTGATTCTAAGACAAAAGAAGCAACACCACCTAAGACTTTTATTGCTTGCTTGATATTCAAGTACCAACCTGATACTTGAACGGCCTGTCTTCACTAGTTGTGCTGACCTCACCAAAATCACCATTTTTTCCGGAGATTTGCTAGTTGAGCCATTGCGGTTCCGCGGAATTCCGAGGTCAGCCTCGCCACATTTTTTACATGCTTTACAGATTTTTCAGATTCAGAGATTTTGTTTTAGCAACTACAGTCAGCAGTCATGGAAAACTGTATCGGTTAGCTTGACTGTGTTGGACACTAAAACCTACCATGAACTATAATTAATTTGTTACCCAAACGGTCTGCGTCACAGAAAAATGAACAACACTTCGCTTGTGAAGATGTGATCGATGTCAGTGATGGAAGAGCCCTGAAGTCCTATGTACTCGTTTTGAACGGGGCAAGGTGTTTCTTCTTCAGTAGTAAGTCTTCTTCTCAAATTTCGGCGTGCTCTGAGAAACCAATAAGTGCAGGTTTCATTCTATTTTCAATAGACCCTAGGAAGCTTCTCTGTTCTACATTCGCTATCAACGACATTCTTTTCCTAGAATTAGCACCCTTGTAGAACTTTTTAGAAAACATTTTTAAGCTAAATTCATAGGGAAAAAACAGTCGTAAACCGGAGCCGATGATGACCAATTAGTGAATACCTGTTTTCGCCGTGACCAAAGAAAAAAAATGAAGAACTTGGTAGCAAAAATGGTCTTTTTTTTATCAATGCGTGCAAACCAAACAGCTTCGGGCAGGATCACGACCAATAAGGATCAGAGACAATGTTGCAAAACGCTAGATTACGACAAATCTTAAAGAAGGTCACATCGTGAAACTACGCAGGACCAGCACTCAACAAGAAATAACTTCCCCAAGATGCAGTAGAAAATACAACTGAACCGGGCCACCCGCGATAATAACGTTTTCAAGACAACGGAACAAATTGAGAAAGTGTTTGTTCTGCATGACATATGATAGCGAGTAATGAAAATCTGAAGTCACGATAACCACTTTCAGACATTGAGGTGGAAAAACTGCTATATTCAAAAAAAAACGACGAAAAAAGTTTATAGAGGGTATTTGGCCTTGCTACTTTCCACTACTGGATTCTGATACACTTTTCTGTTCACGTAAAATTGCACAACAACCTAATGCAACAGGGTTAAATTTTATAACCTGCGGAAACGTACTATCAGTCGCCAACAAACTGTATTCGCCATGCCAGAAGGCAATGTAGACACACAGTGAAAAACCGGCAGGATTTTACTGTTGTATAACAACAGAGACGCACAGATTGTCGATAACAACGATCTAATGTATCGACTGTCGTTCGAAACGACTGATCGAATCACTCTCTCCGAGGATGACAAAATATTGAAAGAAGGGTAACAATTCAAGAAAATTCGAATTGCATTAAAGTTTAGTATAAATGAAGTACGTCTACCCGAAAACTCACTGCGGCAATGAAGATATCCCTTTCACCGGCAATCGTTTTGATATTTGAGAGTACAAAAGTTGTAAATCACTTGTAACCTCTATCACCTGTAGTCCCTTTGATCGTCGAGTGACTCGAGCGTGCGTCAGTAAGTCTTCCATTTTTCCTGTCACGTGCAAGAGTAACCCAATGGATTCTGCTCGCTCTAGGGGCCCGTCGAGCACCATATCGTTTTTCTAGGCTCTTCGTGAAGAACTCTGACCATCGCGCCGGCGGTTTTCCTACGGTACGTTTGACATCCCGAGGAACCCAGTCACTAACGGCTCTTATCCATCGATTGTCATTCATACGCATTACTTGTCCGGCCCACCTTCGACTTTTTGACGTGCAGAACAGCATCTCTGATTTTTGACCTTTGATGCAGGTCGGAGCATCGGATCCCATCCCTTACCTGTGTGAAACGGCATACTCCTAGAATCTTCCTTTCGACTTCGTCTTCGATAACGCTGAGTGACCTTTCATCCTGCCTACGCAACGATCAGGTTTCTCACGCACACGTTAGGGCAGGAGGTACCGTTGAGTCGGAAAGGTGAGCATGGAGTCGGGTGTTCTTTGTTCTCTTCACTAGATCCTCGATGCTCTTGAAAGCTCTCCAAGCCGCTCGTCTCTCCTGCTCAGCGCTGGAGCTAGGTCGTTCACCATATTGATTTTTCCGACCTAGATAGACATCACTGAACCATTCAGAGACATTCCTTCCGTCGAGTGTGAACGGGCATGCGAAACCAATCCGTTCTTCATGAACATCGTTTTTGTGATATTTAGTTAAAGACCAATTTCTCCACAGGTCCTATCAAAATCGCCAACCATATGTTCCGCTTGGCTAATGTTTGGTGTTATAAGGACGATGTCATCAGCAAAGCGAAGATTGTGTAACTGCCGAACATCGATTTTCACTCCCATACTATCCCATTTCCAATGTTGACATAACGTTCTGGAGGGTAGCGGTAAATAATTTTGGCGTGATGGCATCGCCTTGCTAACTCCTGTTTTGACGTCAATGTTAATATCGTTGTGGAATGGTGATACCTTGGTTGTGAAATTTCTGTACAGCTCACGAAGATTCTTTATATACTCAGTACATAATCCTTGACTACCAAGGGCTTCCAAAACTGCTTCTATCTCGACTGAATCAAAGGCTTTCTGTAAATCGATGAAGGTGAGACAGAGCGGTGTTTTGTACCCTCGTGATACTTCAATGAGCCTTGTTACTGTGTGGATGTGGTCCATCGTACTAAGTAGTTTTTGAAACCCTCCTTGTTCACTTGGCTGTCCTTCCTCCAGTGTTCTGTCAATCCTGTGTAGGATGGTTCGAGTGAAAAGTTTGTAGACGACAGACAGTAAGCAGATTGGGCGATAGTTGCCGATATCGTGTAGCTCACCTTTCCTGAACAATAACACGGTCTCGGTGGTCTTCCACTGAGTAGGGACTCTGCATTGAGACAGGTATGGCGTGAAAAACCGAGCCACTCTGTTTATCATGACTGGCGGAAGGCTCTTCAGGTGTTCTGGTCTTATCCTCTCTGGACCTGGTGCTGTTCGATTTTTCACCGACGAAATGGCATGTCGGATTTTCGAAAGGAAGAACGGAGAACCGGCGGTACATCATATCCACCCTTCTTTATTTCATATGACGGAAGGAGGACGTGGCTATCGAAGAGATCCGAGTAGTATTCGTGAATGATCTTCTCCATTGCCTTTCTGCACGCTGTAACTGTTCCGTCTGGACGTCGGAGTACAGTCATTTTGATCCTGTAATTCGTGAAGCTCCGATGGGCGCTTCGAACGCTTTTTCGCAGCCTCTGCAGCTTTAACCATTACTGCAGCTCTTCTCTCTTTAAAATTTTCTTTTATCTCCCTGTTTTCACTGTTTTGCAACTTCGGACGTTAGTTCGTGGTTGCCCACAGCTCGTGTGATTCCACGCCGGCGTATCAGCTCGAGTGTTTCTGGAGACAGATGTCTCTTGGTGGTATTCGAACTCTCAGCTTTCATAGCGCTAACGTAAAGATGTTGAATGAACCGGTCGTATTCCTCGTCGACGTTAACGGCAACGGCATCTTCCCAACAGTTGACTAATGAATTGAGTAAGTCTCTGTTTAAGGTTGTTCTGGGACTTCGGTTTTTGAATTTGGCTGTTTTTTCTCCTTTCCGCCAGAAATAGAATCTTTCACGAAGTAGGTGGTTGTCGATCCCGTGTAGAATTTTGGAACAACAGCTACATGAGTTGAGGCAAAAGCTTCTATTTATTGTGATGTGGTGTATTTCGTTGTGGTGCTCTCCATTGAAAGGCTTCCACGTCCAGCGTTGAGGGTAGGGCTCCTGGACTTGCGAGTTACCATAGATTCTCATGGCCTTTCATACTTACCTTCCCACACAAGCTCATTTTAAGAAAAAAAAGTGTACAGACCACAAACGCCATCATGGCGAACTGGTCGAGAGTGATGTGGCAAAGTGTGGTAAACAGAGCGGTTCGAATGCTGGCATTGGGTCCATTTGGAGGAAACTTCTTCTCGGCTTTTGCGACCGTCAACTGAAACGCGAGTTTAATTGTGAAGCGTTCGGAGTAAACTATATCCTTATTGAGTTCACATTGGTTATAAAGTTTTGATTCAAAAATTTGCTCAACAGTTTGACTTATATGAAAAGAAAGTTCACTTCTAAATGCGATAAATCACTAGTGTTGTCCTTGTAAACCGATTGAAGACTTTTGCATGCAAGTAGTGGTTGGTAAAAATCTCTATGTTCATTCATTTAATAAATGCTCTGCCCTCAGCTTACAATTGGTCAAAAAAGAAACCCGTAAAAATTGAAACACGCTGCAAAAACAGTAAATGATTTGGAATAAATTCTTTTACTGTGATATGCTGTGAGCAAAACGCTACTGAACTACAACAATTAAAATCATTACGGAATGGATATACCGCTACTTCGTTACCCTTCCTCCCGCCATCCCTAATCTCCCTCACCTTTCACGGATCGGCAACTTTGCACCAGACTTTACTAGGAGGACAGAAGCACTGATTTAATTCATTGGTGAGTAAAGGAGAATCACTGTACAAGCTAAATATATAACAATCAATTTCTAAGATGTTTAATGGAATCAAACGGATGGCCCAAGGGTAGTTTTGCTCAACCATGGACGCCTTATTTTCCAACGTTATGGAAATGCTTTATAAATTCAAACAAAACGTACTCGCTGTTCGTTAAGAAATAGTCATATTTGGCGGTATAAAGTTGATTGGACAATGTTGAGAGATGGTCATGTCTCTTCGTTTCCTTTTTCTTCAATCTGTGGTTTCCCATTCCCAATCATCCTTCTATTTCCCTCCCTTTTTAATGTTTGCCATTTATCTGAGAACTCTTCGTCGCGGATTACTACCTCTGAGTGGCTGCAGATCGCGTCCACTTCTCTCTCAACGCTTACTCACGTTGGCGAGCAACAGCAGGTGATGCTTACTTATTTGTGACGGGGAAGTTGGAGATGAAGAAAAACTAATTACGGCGATAGGATTTTTGCAGAACTGACTAAATAGGAAATAGATGAGTGTAGGACAAAGCTAATGTTTCCCACGTGAAAGCATTTTCTCCTCTAAGAATGACAAGAGTCCCATCATTTAATTGGCGGATTAACTGATTAATTAAAGGGATGATTAACTGATTAGTTAACTGGCCCTAATTAATTATATCGATAATTGACGCAAAGGTATATGAAAAGCCGGTCTTTTGAATTATGTGGCAGTTTTCTTAGCCATGCACCTGATATGGCAAATCTATGTAAGAACTCCCGTGTTGAGCGAATGGAAGTGGGTAGATTGGAAAACTTATATCAAGAGTGCTATGGCAAATAAAAGGAAATTCTTCACTTACGCGTTCACTTCTTTGGATTTGCTTTTTGGATATAATCAAGAATCAGGTAGATATATTGAACTGGTTAAGAATATAATTCTAGGAGTCGCCCTCTGATGAAAGTAAGAAGCAAAATCCTGCTGGAAGCCATATACCGATGCTTAATTGTTGAATCATCTTACTTTGAGGTACTCAAAACGTCGGACTTTGGTATTGCTAAGGCACATTTCCAAGACAGAATTCACTGGAGAATTATGGTTGCCGAGCGAATATTTTAATATAACCTACTTTAATCGTAGGCTTTCAACGTCACAGCTGGAGAGAAAAGTGCAAGCTGATAATAAGAGTGCTTCTTAGAGAACGAATATCGAAAGGCTTCAGTTTTATGGCTGGTCGATAATGAGAGGGAGAACTCCTTTCCCAAAGCGTGTCGACGTAGTAAGGATAGAGATCGTTTTGGTCATTCCGAGAGTAGCGACTCTCCTATTCTGCTTTTGTTATTCTCATACTGATTGTAAAGTACCGCTCATCGGTGGTGTGTAGGTTATTTCAATACTGAATTGAGCGAAGGTGAAAAACAAAGGGCCAATCCCGATAATGTGCTTTGCAATCAATCCTTCACTCAGTAAGCACAACAACTTATTTTTTTGCTGGTATTAATCAACCTACGAGGAGACATATAAACAGTCCCAAAAATCAAACAGTTGTGTTGTCGCTACAAATTAAAATTCATTTCCTTGCTTCTTTTGACAGCTCGAGGAAACATAAGCACTGAAAATATGCATTCGTTGAAAGGATTAGCAGAAATATAGAAACATTTATAGCTGTTACATGGTGAAAACCGCTGATCTGAATAGCGGTGGCAGCACCACCATTGTAAATCATGCCCACCTAGGCTGATCTGTTAGTGGCAAGGCTCAAGAACCAGTCTGTGAAACGTTTAGGATTTCTGGTTAGCAAAGTGAAAAAGTGAAATAATTTTTTAAGCGCGTTAATTTGGCAGTTTTGTAAAGTTTTCCACGTTTAGTGAAATGTTATTGTCATCCAGCACAATATAATGGCATTCTGAGCGGCAGTTGTTTAGTGGGATATTCACGCCAGCAGCAGGTCAGTCATAGTGTGAGTGGTCTGTTCTTTCCAACAGTCTGCCCTAATAACTGATGGCAAAAGATCAATAGAACTAGCTGAGAGACAGGCAGAAACGAAAGACCCTCATGGTGTGATGGTGAACGCGTTACTCCCTGGAAAGGACAATAACGGAGATGAGATGAGGAGACAATACAATGGTTTTCCTTTCAAACCTTATTGGCTTAAAGTGTTAAAACTGCCACTGGGTGCTTTCTATACGGGCATAAACAAGTAATATGCTCTGCGCCTTTTATTCTTTATTGGGAGAGGCTAAATGCAGCACCTTTTGGCAATCGTTAAAATTCGCTAACTTTCTACGCTACTGCATTGGAAATGCAAGAGGAATGTGGTGGTGAAACGACTTGTTTTTCAGGAAATCAGCTAAAGCAACACGGAACTATTCGTTCATCTTTATTTAGTTTTCATAAAAAACTCATAACAGTGCCGATAATCCTACAGCGCTGACTGTGCCTTCGATTTGTCATCCGAGAGGAAAATGGAAAAGAATTCTTTGCAATCTGAATTGGAAAATTCTCGCTGGCATCACTACTTTGATCCTGCTGTGATGCGGCTCACACAGTGGAGAAGGTGTTTCCGCACCAATTCTCAATCCGCATAAGATGGAGCCGTTAACAAACAGTTTTTCAAAATCCGATACCCAAGGAATCGTATGCTGCACAGCAATTTTGTCAACCGAAGATCGAGATCTACTGTCATCGGTTGGCAAAAAATGCTGCAATCGTATTCATTGCAGCTCTGAGCACCTCTTTTTCTCTAATAAGAAAATAGAGTTACTCATTCGGAGCGTTGTTTTTCGTAAAGAATTTGGAATGACTTAAAAAACATCTTTCAATCTTTCAGATGACCATTTCATTTGTAGATCGAACATGTTACAACGACGCTCTTACCATTCAGTTTTTACTAATTTACGTGTTAGTCACTAAGTTCTGCTTTTTATAAAAATGTGTTTATTTACTATAATTGAAGTCACAATATTAGCTTTCTATTTGCTGCCTACTATAATTTTTACGGCAGGATATTATGCGATATACAACCACAATTATGCTGAGATGTTTGCAAAATTCGGGATCGCAGGTGTCTGCGGTGGGAACGAACACTCCTCAACTTAACTGGGTTCAATGCCGATTTGAGCTTTTCAGATCAATCCCTTTGTCGGCTGATTGCTGATGGCACTAATCGATAGAACTAGCTGAGAAAGAGGCGGTACGAAGGACCCACGTGGTACGGTGTTGAACGCGTTGGCCCCCCTGAAAGGGTAATAGCGCGTTAGTTACAGAGCGGTCCGAAAGTTTGCAAATATCTCAACATCACTATGGCTATAATTGAAGTGTTTTAAGCACAATCCAAACCTTTTTATTTACTACCTAGTCTTTTTAATGGCAGGGTATGCTGCGAAATATAACTCGTATAATGATGAGATATTTACAAAACTCCGGACTGCAGGTGTCTGCGGTAGGGAACGAACACGCTATTGTCCTTTACGGGGAGTGACGCATTTCACCACCACACCATGTGGGTCCACTGAAAAAAAATAGGCAGTAAATAAAAAAGGTTAGGGATTGTGATTATAACTATAGCCTCAGCTTAACTGGGTTTAATGCCGATTTGGGCTCCCAAGATCAATCCCATCGAAGGATGATTGCTGATGGCAAAATGTCGATAGAACTGGAAGGCGAAACGAAGGACGCACTTGGTGTGGTGGTGAACGCGTTACTCCCCGGGAAAGACAATAGCGGAAATGAGATGCGGAGACAATATTATTTTCCTATGCGTTTGTCAGTGATTGGGAGTGAACCGGCGTGAAATGGGCGACTGTACAACAACTGATTAGACAGTTGAGTCAGCCAAATGTTTGACTAGGTATCTGGGAAGGTGTTTAGTGAAAAACTAATGATCTAATTGTTGTGAAAGAGATTTTTGACATGGCGTTCGTCTTCCAGATTTTCGTTATCTTCCTTGTCTCTTGATGTCGTCCCTCATGAAGTTAAACTTGAAAGGGCTTTTACATTCTGTGGAACTCACGGAAGGTTTTGAAAATGAAATTCTCACTTATGGACATCACTCCATACATTCGTTATTCTACGGTAGATTTATAGATTACCGCTTTGCCATTTGCTCAGTAAAATAAACAAGGGATAAAGCTATCGGCGTTGATCAATCCCTGAGGAAGGCTCCATGCTTTCGACTTCATTTAGCATTGTTTAGAGGTGATTTAGATTCAAATTCGAGCTTTACAATGACTTGCGGTGACCTACTGATGTATCAAGCCAGTGCTGTTATTCTCCTAGACAAGTCTGGTACTAGGTTGCCAACCCAGGAGGGATAAAAGGCTTAGTAGACCATGGGTGCAGAAATCGATTCCACGTATGTGTTGCAGGTCGCCTCAGACCACTACACCACACGCCTCCGTTTACTCAGTAGAAGAAGAAATGAATATATGTTTTAAGTTTTCGAACGAACTGTCAAAATGTATTAGATTTACAAAAGAGAAACAGAGAAAAATTGCTTTTCAATTTCTAAACGTTAAAATTAACTCATCGATGGTTTCCATCTATAGCCGACAATTTTCCTTTGGTATTTTTTACGAAAACACAACTTTGAGTTACAAATGATATTTTCAAACGTTCTCTACAACTGTCGGAACGGAAAACTACCAAGGAAAGATTTGCGGGAATTTAGATTTAAACGTGTTTGGATGTTTTGCATTCTTCTGACAAAACGCTGGGTTAGGGTGGTTTGTACTTTAGTTCTACAGCCGCTGTTAAAATTTCGCAATAATACAACAGTAATGCGACAACCTGTTTCAAACCGCTGCGTGGACTGCGCATGAATGGCAATGTGCAGCACCACTCATTTCGACGTCCTGATGAGGTAGTTCTGTAAGGTTCAACATGCTCGTTTCGCAGTATGGATAGAAAGGGATTGTGAAATAGTTGTAGATCTACGTCATTCAGCTCTACAGAATGGCAGGTATCACTTATAAAAAACATTTCAAACACAACATAGTTCACTTTGGCTATGAAAACGATTGGCCAAATAATTTCGAAACCAATTCCAGCTGTCATTTTCCAATTTCCATTCAAAACCGTGCTTAAACGATCATCACCACAGTCGAAAACCAACATAAATCATTTATTCCATCATTTAGCAACTGTTAGGGCTCATGCTTTTTTAATTACTCTTTGAAGGAACCCATAAGCTGGTGAATAGTTAAGGCATGTATATCTATTCCCTTTTTCATGTTCAAAAAGAAGTTCGAGAATGGCTTCAGTTGTGGAGTTATTCGATACGTTGGCACAAAGCGCGGAAACGTCGAAGTACTTCGTCACGCACTCGCTGTTAGGAGACGCGTTAAGTAGATGTTCTACGAAAATTTGGTTACGCGGAGATGAACTGGAATACGTTAAAAAAAATTGGGTAAGTGTTAAACTTAGAAACAATGCTATTCTAACTGTTGGCTTATCTACACAGTTGGTAATGCGTCTAATATTGAACGAAGATGGATTAGTTGGTGCAAGTGTCTCAGATGATACTAACTTATGTGTTTTTAATAAATAAGTATAAGACGACACATGTTGGTCTATTTGTTTTAAGGTGGGAAATTACGGATGATTTTAAGCTTGCCTCTCTTTCCACTTTAACCATTGATTATTTGCTCTTCGGTATTGACTTTTGTATTCCTTTTGAGATGATGGGCTATAAAGGGCGGCATCAGAAAAGTCACTAAGCATTCCACCTTCATCTTAACGTCTAAATGGCGAGGAATTAACTGGGAACTCTTACCTTTACCGTCCACTGATGCTCTAGTGGTCCTTGAATTTATTAGTTTCCTAATATGACGCATACCACATTTTTTGTGTGGCTGTAAGTTTGGAGATAAAATATCTATCACAATAGTGATTAAAGGTTTTGAGAACATTTTCCGAGAACATTCAGAATTCTACATCAATTTCGATTAGGCTTTTGTAGTCTATAGGAAGCTCTAAAAAGAAGAAGGCGGCAATGTCGCCACTTCTCCATTTTCATTCCTATTCGATGTTTCTTAGTTCGCCTAATAAGGGAGTCACTCATAAAACTCATAGGCTTCGCATGCGATACCGCGCTAGTTTTCGTTAGTAATGAACCGCGATGGTGATAAACTTGGGCCGAATTCCAGTTGTGAGCATGCACAGGAGAAGGTCGGGTTTAGATGAATCGGTAGCGATAATTAAAATACCACCGGATACTCCTCGTCTTCAACTAATTCGTTACCGCCAATATGAGCAAATATGGGAAACACAAATTAGCTTAATTTGGCCCTATAACAGTGACGTTAATTGCGTGAGTTCAGGTACGATATACCTGACCGCATTTAACAGTTGTGGAAATGACTATTTTGGCAAAACGGGCAGGCCTTTATGTATCCGTATAGAAGAACACCCAGATAGCAAGCAAAAGGTAAGGCAAAGCACCGCACTAGGCACGCACAGAATACAAAAGCACAGCGGAGGCAATTTTGATGCAAAGGTCACTATCTTCGCACAGAAGAGTAAAAACACAAACGCGCAAAGTTATTGATGCTTTTTGGATAAAGACCATTAATCTTAAAATGAATATCATGAAGGTGTGATTTTGAGGTCATATTTTTGTCGCGCTGTATCTTCGCGTCGACTTCTGATGTGGGGATGGTGCACTCATCAGCCACATGCGACTCTAATCAACGGCTGTTCCTCGGTAGATGGCACCTGAAAACGGTGGATTTTTCAAAAAACTGTTGATCATACGATTGCTGCTCAGATTTTTTATCCTTCTGTTTCTCGTTAATGAAGCGTCTGGCGTAATAAAAAATTGCGTATCAATACACCCTTCCAGGTTCTAAAGTAGGCGATACTGCCGAAAGCGACATTTTTACCGGAATGAAGGATAAAGTAACACCTCGTGTGCTCTCAACACGTTTATAACAAACTATTTCATTAATTTGCTTCACCGTCGAAAGGAATAAAGGCGGAAGACGTCTTACACAGGTACCATGCTCGCACTATATTTCGAAAAGAGTGAGGCCACCAAAAACAGCTGAGTTACACAGCCAAGAGAAATATGGAATCCGCCAATGATCACTATAAAAAATGTTTTGAAAGTTACTGCTAATTTCTCCGAATCGACAAAAATTCCTACTTAAACTTATTGTGGTCCACTCAATTTTCATTTTTCACAGTGCTTTTCAGCCCCATTGTGGCGGATGGGTATTCTTGTTTTGAAAATCGTAGCCGAAAAGCAGACGCTCTTTCTCTCTACTAGACTCAGCTATGGCTTTAGACATTTTTTAGGGAAAAAAATTCTGTTGGAAGTATGTGGGCTTCGGAACGCAGTCGTCTTAGTTGCTTAATTGGCGAAGCCTTTGTGGGCTTTGCGAATGCTTTTCCTGGCCTCTGCAGCTTTGAACATAACTGGTGCTCTTCTTCCTTTAAGCTCTTCTTTTACCGCCTTTCTGCATAGTTTTATCTGGACGTCAGCTAGCGGTCACCTGTTGACTTCGCGATTTCTCGCTTTCGTATCAGCTCGGGTGTTTCTTGAGGCAGATGTGTCTTGGTGACTTTCGAACTGCCTGTTTTCACAGCACTAATGCGAAGGTGTTCAGTGAACGGGTCATACTCTTCCTCGATGTTATCGAGAACGGCAGCTTTGCCTGCAGCGGACTAGTGAGCTGAAATAAATTGAGGTTTGTGATAGTTGTCGGACTTCGTTTTTTTGAATTTATCGCTTTTTTCTCTCTTCCGCGAGAAATGAAACCTTGCACGAAGGAGGTAATAGTCTGATCCCTTGTAGAATTTTGGGAAAATAGCAACATGAGGAGGCAAAACCTTCAGTTCGCTATAGTATGGTCTATTTCATCGAAGTAGTCTCCACTGGGATGATCCCGCGTCCAGCCTTCAGAGTGAGGATTTTGGAATTATTGTTAATGTGATGGGTCTTGATTGTCACCGAAGACTCGGAGAGCCCTGACAAGTCCGGTACCAATTTCTTGAGCCCCGGAGGGTTGAAAGGATTGGCGAGCCTAAGGTGGAATCCATAGCTGTGCTTGATCGATCTCGTGTTTTCACCAAAATTAGTCATCGAATGGTCCATACGGAAAGATCGTCGTTACGACACCTCAATATTCCTTTGCAGTCACCCAACGATTTCTTTGCGCTTATTTGAACGGCTGTTAAAGAACGAAGAACTGTGGAATAAAGAGGACAAAATGTTAGAATTTCACTGTCCTACACTCAACCTTGTTTTTTGATCTATGGATGCTATCGACAACCATTCCTGAACCGGAAGGCTCTAGTAAGCATGAATAGCCATTGAACCATTTAAGCTGAAGATGCATTCGAAATCATAATGTTTTAACTTATATTAGCCAAATTTTTTGCAGAAGCTCAATACAGTGAAAATACATTCTGCATTATGAAAATATTAGAAAATCACTTGTGATAAAACTATGAAAGGCTGCTACCAGTGTCGCAATCTTGATTTTGAAGGTCCCTTAGTAATTTTCTAGTTATAACCCTCTGACCGGTTAATAGCAAAGCTAAATTTATAAATCTAGTCTCCTGAAAAAGCAATCCAACTCTTGACAAATGTAGTCCGCCGTCCCAGATCTATTTCGAACCTCTTACCAGTCCTCTCCAAATTTTCCCCCCTTCTTAAAAACTTTTGGACAGGTTGAGAAACGAAACAGTCTTTGCTGGATTGTGAAAACACGTTAAATTACGACTAGATTCCCTGGGCCATTTTCCTGATTTACATTTTTTGTCTGCTTTTTGTTTTCCATCACTTTAGAATTATTAAATTTTTACTGTGGCTTCGCATAGTGGCGTATTTTTCAAAGGAGCGCTAAACTTGAATGCTTTGTGAGCTGGTCTAAACTAAGTGTGTAAGCACTAAACTTCCAATTCGACTTCTAGCTTTTTGATAAAACATGCCTCTTCGCTTAAGCATTCCAAAGTCTTTAGTGAAGTAATGTTAACTATATTGCTTAATGGAAGTGTTCGCTACCCTGAACCAGTTGAGAAAATTCCTAGTTCTTTAACATAGATGGCTAGAATTTTGCAAAGCTTTTTGTTGAGCTTTCATTTGGATGCTGCAGATACCACCTTTAGAGTAGCCGTGTGGGAGGTGGGATTCCTTATTGCATGTCGCACTTCGTAAACTAACGAAACACCTTTCAGCTTGACGAGGTCAAGTATAAATGCAGCAGTAATGTTCCCTCTAATATTGTCATCGAAATCACAGTCTCGATGCGTTTATTTAACAGTTTGGCGTTCAGATAAAGAAGTGGAGCAGGGGATAAGAATGCATCGCTTTACAGTCTGCTATAGCTGCATCCTTAAACAAGGAATGGACTAAGTGGATTAATTATTGCATAAGGATATCTACAACGACAATCTTAACATCGTCATTTATAGCCGCAGAAGACCCGCTGTATCTCAACGCTAAAAAGTTAAACTGGAGGCTTATCACTCCAGACTTTGAAGAATAGATGCTATTAAACACATTATCACGTTGGAACTGGATAAATATACTAGTTACTTTGGATATTAGAACGGCTCACCAACTGCGGCATCCTAGCATATTTTTCCATTTTTCGGAGTTTTGCTGGTTTAGCCATTGTCTTTCCCTGGAGTGCAGAGGTCAGCTCCCCAAAGTCTGCCCCACGTTGCCTCCACCACAAGCAGTCGTTGTAGATTAAAGGAAGATTTGCCGCCATGCGACTAGTTTGATAACAGGACCATGGTGGATCTTGGTATCTGTTTACTCTTAGCAGGGCTTCCTGATGGAAACGCCTTACTCACTCTCAGCTTGGGAGACCTTGCAGGGGAAATGAATGTCTTCGCTGTATATCGCAGCGCGACACCCAGGAGCACCTCCCAGCCACGACGAGGCGGTAAACCGTTGGGAAGGAAGTGCTATAAAAACGGCACTTATATCGAATTGTATTCATATGGGGCACCCGCACGACTGTTCACCTAAAAACTTGGAATTTGCTACATTTTCTCTTTTTTGGCAAAAATTCGCCGAATACTTGCAGTACTGCAATGAAAGCTGAAGGAAAATATAGTGATGAAACTGCTCGTCGCTCATGAATTCAATTGAAACGACGCGGAACTGCTTCAACACGGAACTGCTTATGCAGCTGTGTTCGATGTTCGTAAAAACTCTTAAATGGGCCTATGAAGAAACACCTCTGACGGTGCCTTCGATTTATCACTCATGAGCAAGAAAAAAACAACATTTACGCTCGGAATTGGATGATTCTTGTTGATATAGCAAGCATCAGCACTTTCTTCACTTTCGTTATGGCATCCTTTTATAGAAATTATTTAAACACCTCTAAAATCAAGGTGTATCAGCAACATTCTCTAAACCGAGTGTCTTTTTTTTCTGCTGGAATGTGGTTTAGTTCAAATTGTATCACAGTGGTCGACTGCCTCTATTTGTAGAAGGGACGGAAATCACTACCTTCCGAATAGCAAACCGGCGAGTGCCCACCCCCTTGACTCATAATTTTTCTCGAGAGCAGTATACCAGCAGCTGCTATTTTTCGCCGTTTTCGGAAACTTTATTTGTGATTGACGTCTGCATCTGGCGAAAAGCGGAATTTGTAATATGGGAAAAATTTCGAAATCAAACCATTATGACAATTGGATGATTTCAAAAACAACTTGGTGATTCTGTGCAGCAGTCTGCACTAAATAACGCTATGAAACAATTCTCCCTAAGTGATGTTCGGTGAAACAGTATTGTGCAGTGCTGGAAAGTCGGCTACTTTTCTTTGTGCTGAAATACTTTTTTTGTTGATCACCAAAACTGATACTGAAGCACTGCAATAAGGCACTGTGAACTGCATATGTGAAAAATTTGCTGCAGAAAAGGAGGAAACCTGGTTCAGAATTGAGAGCGTTGGAATGTGCTCATATCAGGTCTTGTTGTGTCCGAATCTTGGTGAAGGCAGTGGATTTCCTTTGAAACCCTTAATGGCTTAAAGTGTTAAAACTGCTACTGGGATACTTTCTATACCGGCATGAACAAGTAATATACTCTGCGCCTTTTATGCTTTATTGGGAAAGGCTAAATGCGGTACTTTTCGGCAATAGCTAAAATTCGTTGACTTTCTACGCTATTGCATTGGAAATGCCAGGGGAATGAGGTTGTGAAACGACTTGTTCTTCAGGAAATCAACCAAAGCAACAAGGAACTGCTTACTCATCCTTATTTAGTGTCCATGAAGAACTCATAACAGTGTCTGTAATACTACGGCGCTGAGGGTACGTTCGATTTGTCATCCAAGAGAAAAACAGAATAGAATTCGTAACATTCTGAATTGGAAAATTCTCTCTAGCGCCACTTCTTCAGTCACTACCGTATGCTGTTCACGCAGTGAAAAAGTGTTTCTCAGGATAATTTTCAATTCGCATGAGATGAGTCCTTTAGCAAGCAGTTTTTCAAAAAGTTTCTCAAAGCATCACATGCCACACCTCTATTTTACCAACTGAAGAACGAGGTCTACTGTAATGTATGAGCGGAAACGCTGTAAACGTATTCACTGCAGCTCGGAGCAGTTTTTTTTCTAGTAAGACCGTAAAACTATTATTTCGAATGGTATTTTACGTGATGAATTTGGAATCACTTTAAAACATTACTGAACAAATCGAATTGGCCACTTACTGTAAGAAGGCAACATTTCGACTTTTTCTGGCGATCCTACCCCAAATATCTGAAGAAATGAGTGAAATCAGTGAAGAGTTTGTAAACGTTACACGAATGTGATGAGACTACAGTATATGAAAAGTACAATAGCAAACTTTATTTTGCCTGCACATCACGAAGAAACTGCGAGAAATTGGCGGCGCTTCATAAACATTCCGATTTCTTAGGAACTTGGAACGTTTAAAAGGTCACCAAAAACGTCTCAGCTCAGTGCAACCTCAGCCTTAGGAAACGCTCAACTTTTTCTTCGTCTATATGCATTTTCAATTCTAAAAAAATAAAGGATTCCTCTGCTTCGGGTCAAAACCTGATGCCTTAACGTAGCTGTTTTTTTCTATGGTCAGTTCTGAATTGGTTTCCTATTTTCTTCCCTATATTGATGGATTCTTGGTCTCACCTTATTCCACACTCGTTGCAGAATTCTTTAGTGAAACTATGGAATAGACTTTGTGTTGGCAATCAGTCTCCTTCTCCATCCACAAAGAAGATTTCGTAGCTCTACTTCGAAAGCTGGAAGATGCTGAGCGGAAGACGATGGCTTAACAAATGAGATTTCCGCTTGATAGAAATTTGTTGCATTAAGTGTTTCACATCGAATGATCTGCTTCGTTTTTGTGAATCGAAAACTTCTTCCACAGATTTTTTTTTTTACAAAAGTAGACTTGCGAAGATGATTGTAAATTTCTTTATTTGTGGGAAAGCTGGGATTTTATGACGCAGCAATAAAAGCGAGAAGACGGAGACCCAGTGTAAGCCGTGGCAACTGAGGAATTTGCCCATTGTTTGAAATTTTCGTCAACTGATCGCTTTTACTTACGTCGTCCTTATTCTACATTTCACATACAGTTATTCTCACTAGCCACTTTCCATGGGCCTCGCGACAGC
The DNA here is from genome assembly GCA_018806985.1 of Angiostrongylus vasorum. Classification (NCBI taxonomy): domain Eukaryota; kingdom Metazoa; phylum Nematoda; class Chromadorea; order Rhabditida; family Metastrongylidae; genus Angiostrongylus; species Angiostrongylus vasorum. Next base: position 100,314 of record JADANN010000387.1, read on the forward strand.
AGATTACATCATGGTAATGTGATCCAGACGGTACAAATCAATTCGAGCCTAAAAAGAGAACAAGAAGCCGTATAAATCTAGATTCAGATTTCTTAAAGAGATTATGACGAAGTAAATTTCTGTCGGTATTATCAAAGCGAAAGCGGTGGATGAGGATGGTGAAGTTATCTGGAAGAAATCTTGAAAACGATGAAATGCCCAAATTTTCTCCTGTTCAAATTTCTTACATTTATTTGTAGTGTAATTTTCCCTACTTGTCTGAGAAATTGTGACAAAAACTTATTTCCACATTCGATAAACACTTCTAAGAGTTCTAGCCAAGCCTGTCACACTCATTACGACAATGTAGTTCAATGTTAGAAGAACAAAAAGCTGCAAAAAGAAATTTTAACCGTAAGTTGAGCAAATTCCAGGTTTTAAAAATTCTGACTGTCGATATAGTTTTAACCACTTTAAAACATTGTCACTGAAATGGTTTTAACATCTAATACAGTAATCTCGTGCAAGAGGAGTGTGCTGGCACAGTGGCATTGACGTCTGTCATCGCGAGAATAGTGCTTGTTCGATTACACTCCCATGTCCACCAAGCCTCTGATCTCTTCCAGGTTGAGAAACTGATACCAGACTTGTCCGAAAAGAAACCACTATCTGTAATTTAAATGAGAGCGCTCCAGCCTGGCAATTTCGGTACTTCAGGGAAGCCGTCTCGACCAGCATTCTACCACATTCGAGGTTAAATGATAATCGTCGAGATGCAGCCGAAGTAACACACAAAATGTAGAAAATTTAAGTGTATGATGGAAGCGAAGAATAGCACCGAATATGAGAAGTGCTGCGATCCGCAAAGTCGACGTGAAGAAAAGACAGCTCGTATCATCTGTACCACCTGTAGTCTCGTTGATCGTCGAATGACTTGAGCGGGTACCAGTAAATCTTCCATTTTTTCCTGTCGCGTGCAAGATTAGCCCAGTGTATTCTGCTGTTCTGCTCGCTCTAGGAACCTGTCGAGCATCATATCTTTCTTATAGGCTTTTCGTAAAGAACTCTGACCGTCGGATCGGTGGTCTTCCTGCAGTACTTTTAACATCTCGAGGAATCCATTCACTAACAGCTCTTGTTCATCGGTTGTAATTCATACGCATTACGTGTCCAGCCCATCATATCTTCGACTTTCTGGCATGCAGAACGGCATCTCTGATTTTTTGACCTTTGACGCAGATCGCAGCTTCGGATCCCAATTCCTTACTTATGTGAAACGGGATACTCCTAAAATCGTCCTTTTCGACGGCGCGTTCGATAACGCTGAGTGACCTTTCATCCTGCTTACGCAGCGACCTGGTTTCTGACGCATAGGTTAGGGGCAGGAAGTACCGCTGGATTCGAGAAGGTGGGCACGGGGTCGGTTGTTCTTTGTTTACTTCACCACATCCTCGATGTTCTTGAAAACATCCCAAGCCGCTCGTTTCCTTGAGCTCACCTCTGGTGCTGAGTCGCCCATCGTGCTCATTTTCTGACCTAGATAGATACAACTGGAGAATTCAGAGATCTCGATTCGTTGAGCATGAATAAGGTATCGTAATCAATCTGTTTTTTTATGAAAATCGTTTTTGTGAGATTTAGTCGAAGACCAATCTTTCCACAGGCTTTATCAAAGTCGGCAAGCACACGTTCCGCTTGGCTAATGTTTCGTATTATAAGGACGACGTCATCAGCAAAGCGAAGGTGGTGTAACTGCCGACCATCGATTTTCACTCCCATATTATCGCATTCCAATGTTCGCATCACTTTCTCGAGGCTGGGGTAAATAACTTTGGCGAGATGATATCGCCTTGCCTTACTCTTCTTTCGACCTCAATGTTAATATCGTTGTATAATGGTGATATCTCAGCGAGGAAATTTTCGTAAAGATCACCAACAATCTTCTTACCGTGTGGATACGGTCGATCGTACTAAATCCTTTTTGAGACACTCCTTGCTCGCATGGCTGTCCTATGTCCAGTGTTCTATCATTCCTTTTTAGGATGACGCGGGTGAAAAGTTTGTGAACGACAAAACTAAGTAAGCAGAGTGGGCGATAGTTGCCGGCAACGTGGAGGTCGCCCTTCTTAAACATTAGTCCTGCCATGCTGGTCTTCCAAACAGTAAGGACATTGCATTCAGAAAGGTAGCGTGTTTACGGAAAACTGTGGGAAAGTTCTTAAAGTGCTCTGATCTTATCCTCTCTGGACCTGGTGCTGTTCGATTTTTAATCGACCAAATGGCTTATCGGATTTCGGAATTTAGAATCGGTGGTGCAACACATCTATCCTTTTTTATTTCATATGAATGAAGATAAACGTGGTTATCGAAGAAACCTGAGTAGCATTCGTGAATTATTTTCTTCATTGCCTTTTCTGGACGCTGTAGCAGTTCCGTCTGACCGTCGGAGTGCAATGATCTTGGTCATGCAATCAGCGACACTTTGGTGGGGTTTTGTGAATGCTTTTTTCCGCCTCTGCAACTTCGACCATTACTCCTGCTGTTTTCTCTTTAAGATCTTCTTTTATCGTCTGTCTGCATTGTTTTGCAAATTCGGACGTTAGTCTCGCCGTTGCCTGCAGCTCGCGTGATTGCACGCTGGCGTACCAGCTCGAGATTTTGGAGACAGTCTCTTGGTGACTTTTCGAACTCTCAGCCTTCACAGCGCTACGGTGAAGATGTTGAATAAGCCGATCGCATTCTTCATCGATGTTATCGTCACCGGAACCTTCCCAACAAAGCGACTAATCAATAGAATTAGTTCCAATGTGTAGTGGTTCTGAGACCTCGTTTTTTATTTTAGCGGTTTTTTCTCCTTTCTGCGATAAATGGAGTCTTGCACGAAGGAGGCGGTGGTCTGATCTCGTGTAGAATTTTAGGAAAACCGCGACATCGTTAAAGTGAAACCTTGGACTTACTATGATTTGGACTATTTGATTGTGGTACTCACCATAGGAAGACTCCAACGTCCAGGGTTAAAGGTGGGACTTTTGGAAGTGCGAGTTACTATTGACCGTCCTAGACGTCATGATAAACTCAGACAGCCGCTCTCCCTGCTAGTTCCATTCTAATCCGTGGGTGTCAATGTGGTGCTCTTTAGACGTTCTTCTCGGTCCAATTATGGCGTTCAAACCCTCCAATGATGACCTTTAGGAAAGTACTGTCTTCTCTGCAGAACTTCTCCATGTCCATATAGAACGTTTCGACTTCTTCTTCGTCATAGTTTGATTTCGACGCGTAACGACGAAGATTATCAAAGCCAGAATTGATCCAAATCTGTTTGATCGTAAACGTCCAATTCGGGTTGTTAGTTGTTCAAATCAATTAAATCAATTAAACAATTAATATTCATGGAGAAACCCGTGTTGACGAGAACGACGACGGGGCCCGATTCCTCTGGTATCGCATGTTCCGAGGAACAACTTTTTCTCAGCTGTCATAGACGCCATTGAATGGCTGGCGTCGTCTCGTCTTGGCTAGGCCGATGACATCTTGCCTTATCTTTCTTGCTTGGATGATCAACTCTTCTATCGAGGTCTCAGATGCCAGTGTGTATATGCATTGTAAGTACAGATCGGATCGTCACCCTAGTTCTTGCAGATATAGGCAGCTTAGAATGGTCCTGAGATTTCAGCAGCCTCTCCGTACTCCTCTTAACCAATGCTGCCAAATTGGGGGGCTCTTTTTGGGTCAGGGGGACAAGGTCCGTTTTTTTTCACTGTGTCTAGCATTTTGATACCCACGTATAGCTTGCTTGGGTCTGAACGTGGTGGCTCGGTATACTCACGGGTAGCTTGCCAGGCTCTCCCAGAGTGGACATGCACCTTATTTGTTGGAGGCTACTCCTAACAGTCTCCCATATACTTTCCTGTCACTTGATTGCAGGCTTTTGGCCGAAATGACTCGTAGAATACAATCCACATGAGCGAGAACGCACCCACACACGCATGCATGAATACGCCTAGCAAGTACAGAAAGTATGTGCAAAATCTGCGCTAGAGAAACAGAGGGTGCATCCAATGGATTCACCTGCGTTTCAGCGAAGCAAAGGTCGCTTTTTGATCCGCGTTTAACCCCCCTATCCGCCACCTAGTGACGAGCCACGTAGCCTCACGACTAACCGGCTCGACATCGCTCAAATGAGGGCGGTCCGTATACAGGGTACTCAATAGATGAACATAATCTTTCTGATGGCCATTTTATTTGTAGATCACACATATTTTAATGACACTCTTGCGATCCACTTTCACCAATTTTACGCGTTAGTCACTAAGTCCTGCTATTCAAAAAATATGTTTATTTGACGATAATTCAAGTTTAAATTGCTGAGCTTACGGGAGGGTTAGTAAATTAGCTTTATTCCGCTAACGTTTCGACTCCTTCGTCTTCATCAGAGCCGATGAACCGATTTGATTTTCCATAGTTGTTCGTCTTCAAGGTGTCCAATTTAAATTATAAATAATTTCCCTTAAAAGCATAAATGTCGATATTACACAGTTTTACGTGATCAACTAATATTACGTAGTACCATATAGACAACACCTATGACTAAGTAAGCTTACTATAAACCAAATTTTCCACCAGACGTGGCGAAAAAGTTTTTTTGATGAGTTCGAGGCACAGTATTATTTTCCGATGTATTTGTTAGTGATTGGGAATGAACCGGTGTGAAACCTGCGACTCCACAAAAACTGGTTAGACGAGAAAGCCGTCCACATGTTCGATGAAGTATCCGGATGGCTGTTTCATAAATTCTGCCGATCCAAATCATAACGAAAAAAATCGTTGGACATTTTCCAGATTTCTCCTATTTCCCTCGATTCTCGATGTCATCCTCTGTTTCTGTTAATACCGTGAGCTCAAAAAAATGACTTGAAAGAAGTTGGGCATTCTATGGAGCTCATGGAATATTATAAAAATGCATTTTCTTGTTTCATTTATGGTCATTAATTCAACCCGAAAATTGTTGACAAAAAACTTTTCAATAAGGCTTCATTTAGCCGGTTTTTACTACATATAGTTTGCAAAAGAAACGAAAGAGAGTGGCTCTTTGCTGGGAGTACGACATTAGCATGGATTGATCTCTTTACTACTTCTTTTTTGATATTGTTTTTTTGTCGGGAACGTTTTCCTTGTAGCTGCTCAGTCATGCTTCTCTTATTCTATCGAAGGAGTCAGTTTATTTGCTTTACTTTCATTCCCGCTCTAGCGTATGCATCAGAAAACTGGTTGCCTGCGTAAGCAGGAAGAAAGATCACTTATCGTTGTTGAACGCACATTCGAAAGGACGGTGCTAGGAGTATTCCGTGCCGCACAAGTAGGGGAAGAGATCCGAAGGTCCAACCTGCGTCAAAGATCAACAATCAAAGATATCGTTCTATAAGGGAAACTTTCGATGACTAGGTGGGCTGGACACGTAATGCGTTTGAACGACGACCGTTGAACAAGAACCGTTAGTAGCTGTATTGCTCAGGTTGTCAAATGTACTGCAGGGAGACCGTCGACGGAATGGCCGGAGTTCTTCGCGAAAAGCTTGTCAGAAAGGTATGATCCTCTACGAACCATAGAACGAGCAGAACCCACTGGAGTACTGTTGCACGCGACGTGCAAAAATCGAAGATTTCCTGGTTCACGCTCTAGTCACTCGACGATCAGCAAGGTGACAGAAGAGACAGGTTAGTTTGCTTTCTCTCCTACTGATTTCAATTGTTTTCTTTTTCCTTTTTAATCTAAGTACTCTTTACTTTTAGGTGATTTTTTTTGGAGTTGAATCCACACAACTCAAGTGTTTATTCATGTCTGTGTTAGCTGGCCATAAGACGGAATCAAGATTTGGTAGAGATCACAAACAAAATGTGTCAAGCCCTCTTACTTCCTTACAGAGAGGATGGTGCCACATTGTTGAAATTTTGTCCAAATGTCCATAAGATGATGTTGTCATATTATTGGCCTCGATGGCATGATATCTCACGAGTTGTTGATGAAGAAATAGAAGGTTAACGTTATGTGCTACACAAAGCAAATGCGAAGCCCTGCAGCCTCCACGATGGAAAAGCAGCCATAATGGTTCAGAATCTTTTTTTTCCTTTTTCAGAAGTCCCAAAATTGATGCGGGGGGTGATTATTTTTGCTGAACTTCCATACCTTACTCCATCACTTTTTTTTACAAGAGGTTCTTCTACTAAGGAAGCTTTTACCAAATTCGAGTCCTTCAATTCAAATCTGTTTTTCTCTGAGATATCGCATATTCCCATCACTTATCCGATCTTTTCCAAGTGAAACCTTCTCCTTCTTCTTAGTGCTGTTCCACGTCATGCAAGGATGTCTATGGCTGAATGTGTAACGTGAGATAGGTGTAGAAATTAATCACAAATTAGAGGTTAACAGTCGTGGCGTATTCATATCGAACAATCCGAAGTTCGCTTATGGATTATGTGAACTGGAGAGAATTCTCCACACTTTTATAACAAGCTGTCTTCGAACAATCGTAGAAAATCCTCAGTACGAATGAGTGTTCATTAAGTGAGTGGTGTTGTTCCACTTCTACATACAGTGAACTAACATCAAAACTACGATTATGTAGATACGACTGGGTGTACGAAATAGAAAATGCCCAATAAATCAATTTCTATATTGCTGCTACTCTTCAGGGGTGAGCAGTCAATGAGTTTCCGCAGTTCTCCCTTGAATGAAGGGATTTATAGTTGCTATAAGAATGGCATCAATTCGGTAGTTGAGACAAGTAGCTTCTGGTATGACAACGTTCACAACAATGATTAAGTCAACAGTCTTTAAAAAGGCTTTTGTTAAATTCCGTCAAGCGCAGATCCGCAAAGGAAAAGTGGCATATAAAAGGAAAATCCTTGGGGGGTTTATCAGTTTTTTAGAAGATTCCTCAGAAGCCCGCCATGCCATTGATTTTTTCAACCATCTCAGAGATGACTGAACGGTGCACAGTAACTTGCGCTATCATATGAATTTTATCTCTTGGTTTCTTTCTTTCTTTGGACTTTTCGAATTCTCAGCTTTCCTAGCGATAAAGTAAAGATGTTGAATGAGCCAATCGCATTCCTGGCCGATATTATCGACAACAGCATCTTTCCAACAGCCTGCTAATGATTTGAGTAAATCCCAGTTTATGGTGGTTTTGGGACTTCGGTTTTTGAATTTAGCGGCTTTTTCTCCCTTCCGCGAGCGATAGAATCTTGCACGAAGGAGGCGGTTGTCGGATCCCGTGTAGAATTGTGGGGCAACAGTGACATTGGTTAGACAAACCTTCTATTTACTATGATGTGGTCTATTTCGTTGTGGTACTCTTCAATGGGAGACTCCCACGTCCAGCGTTGAGTTCGGGGCTTCTGGAATTGCGAGTTACCGTGGATGGTTTTGGTCGTCATGATAAACTCATACAGCCGCTCACTCTGTTCGTTCCATTCTAATCCGTGGGTCCCAATGTAACGTTCTTCAGATCCTTTTCTTGCTCCAGTCTTGGCGTTGAAATCTCCAGTGATAACGTTGGAAAAATGTATGGTTTTTTTTCTGTAGAATTTCTCTATGTCTATAAAGAACACTTTGACTTCTTCTTGGTCATATTTTGATGACGGCGCGTAAACGAACAGGATTGTCAAAGCCGGGGTTGGTCCATATCTTTTTAATCGTAAACGTCCGATTCGGGTTGTAAGCTGTTCGAATGTATAGATGTTCATGGACAAACTCGTGTAGACGAGAACGCCGACGCCGCCGACTCCTCTACTGTCGCATGTTTGAAGGAGCAGTTTTTTTCCTGTGTCCTAGACGGCGTTGAATGGGTGGCATCGTATTGTCTCGGCCAGGACGACAACGTCCTACGTTATCTTTCTTGGTTGCGTGAGCAAGTCTTCCATGGAATAAGCTTGAGATTTTAGCAGCCTCTCCGTACTCGTCATACGCTGCCGATTTGGGAGCTCCTCCGGGAAAATGGGAGTGAGGCCCATTCATTCCAATGTGTTTAGCTTTTTTCATGTACACATATAGTTTACTGGGTTCTGAAAGTGGGGGGCTGGGCATACTGACGGATAGATTGCTAGGCTCTCCCAGAGTGCACATGGAGCTTATTTGTTAGAGGCGACTCCTAACCGCCTCCCATATACTTCCCATTCACTTGATTGCAGGCTTTTGGCCGAATTGACTCGTAGAATACAATCCGCATAAAGAAGAACGTACCCACACACGCATGCATGAATACGCCTCAAAAATAAAGAAAATACCTGCCAAATCGTTACAGCAGAAACAAGGAGTCGATCCCTTAGTTTCGCCTGCGTCTCAGGGAAGCAAAGGTCGCTTTTTGTTCCGTGACTGACCATCCATCCGCCACCTGGGGACGCGCCACGTAGCGTCGCGACTAACCGCCTCGAGATCCCTTATGTGAGAGAGATCCGTGGAGAAATGATTTAGCTATTGAAAAAAGGCTAAAAGTCATTTGTTTGAATTTTTTTCGAATTTTTTTAGTATATAATTTCCTTTAGAGTAATATGTACACCGAATAATTCGGCTAATACAATTACTACCGTTTCGGCATTCCTGCTACTTTTTTCGGTTTTTTTCTCAGCTTGTTGCCAGCTGTTTCCATGCTTTATTATTTCTATTAGTTGTCAGTATGAAGAGGCAAATGGTTCAACGGCAGTGATGCTGTAGATCACGAGCACATCGCAGGTTCGACTCCAGCCCGAGTTCACCTAACGTTTCACTCCTCTGGGTGGAAGAATTAGTATCAGACTTCTCTGTGCCGTATTCACTCCTTGACACCAACAGAACAACGTTTTAGCACAGCTATTCAAGAATGCGAAGTAAAATCAACTCGACAAGCAGTTAACAACATTTAGGAAGAGTAATAGCAATCGTCAAACAGCAGTAGAAGCTGCATGAAATCTGAAGAGCTTCGTGGATGGTGGGTGCGAGTAAATGAATAAAATTCAAGAAATCCTGGGGGTCTGCACAATATGTGATGTCATTTCGAGTAAAAAAGTCACTTATAGTGTACTATTTAGACTTTCACGGTTATTCGTTGGATTGTTAGCCGTCATGCCGTTCATCCCAAGCATAATGACATGAACGTTGAAATACTATTTAGATTAGGAACAGTTTCTTTAAGTGGAGATTGCGACGAAGTGAATTCTGCTGAAGGTGTTGGTATTGAACTTGGAGATGTAGATGAGGAAGATGAAGTGTTCTCAAAGAGTCATAATCACAGTGATATGCTCAAATTTTCCTTTGTTTTCCTTCTTCCACATAAGTAATGCCTTCTACCAAGTACGTGTATACGCAACTTCAACAAATAAATTAATTCTTCCAGCAAGTATTTCCAAGAGTTCTAGTTAGGTCTGCTCGGTTTTACTGCGGAAAAACAGTAGGAAGCTAGAAGAACAAAAACGACCGGTAAGAAATTTCAATGTTCATCCGATTTAAGATGCGTTTTTTTAAAAAGAATCTCTGCTGTCTACGAAGTTTTAATTATTTCAGAACATCATGATTAAGAAAATTTAAGCATTTACTGAAGCATTTTTTATACAAATAAAGAACAAATCTGGAAAGCACAAGGGCTCACTGATGGAAACTAATTTTCGTAATTTTGCGACTTTTTCATGGAATAAACAGTTGATTAAAGTGGTTGTTTACAGCTGTGATCGGCCCGACAATGCCACACTGCGTTGTCGTGGGCAACACGGTGACCTCCTTGTGCGTGTACATGACGAATGACAATTGTAGGCTACAAGATGTCATGAAGATAGACGCCATTCCCGCCACGCACTTGTAGATTTCAGGAAACTCTCTCGGTCATCATTTTTTCATACAACTTCGTTTTCATTAAAAAAGTTGTGGAGACCCCAAATATAATCGTGGCGAACTGGTCGAGAGAGATGTGGCAAGGTGTGGTGAACAGAGCCGTTCGAATGCTGGCATCGGGTCCGTTTGGAGTGAACTTCTTCTCGGCATTTGCGATCGCCAACTAGTTCGTTGGCTCAGCTGTGAAGTGTACAGGATAATCTATATAATTATGTAAAGTTTTCCATTTAAATTTATAAATCTAGTAAACTTCTATGTGACAAATGTGTTAAATGGGCATATTTATCTTGATACTTATTTGATACTTGAACAGCCCGTCCTCACTGGTTGCACGGGCCGCAGCATAATCACCATTTTTTCGGAGATTTGCTCGTTAAGCCATTGTTGTTCCTTGGAATCCCGAGGTCAACCTGGGTGAAGTCTGCCCCAGGTCTTTACCACCACAGGCGTTCGCAGCCTTTGTGGATCCGATCCCAGTAAGATTTGCCTTCATGCGATCTTCATACCAGGACGGTATTGGATTTTGGTATTGGCTTACTCTTAGCTAGGATTCCTGACGGAAGCGTCGGACTCCTTCTCAGCTTGGGAGACCCTGCCGGGGACGAATCCCTCCGTTGTACATCGCAGACCGACACACCAGAACACCTCCCAGCCACGATGAGGCGGTAAACAGTTGGGAAGGGCATATTGGCATACGATAAATAGCGCAAGCCCTATTGACCAATTGAAAAATTCGCACATAAAAAAGTAGCAGTAAAAAAGTACTTAAACCTCAAACCACTACCTCACAATTTGCCTAAAAAAGGTTGCCTTGTGGGTGATGGGATATTAGGTTACTCGGGCACTTGCGTATGTGTTTGGCTGGTGAGCACAAATTCTATGGGACAAAGCATAATTTCTATTCCGCGAATATTTGTTGGTTTACGATTGTGGTTTCCTAGAGTCATGTGGTCTACCTAATCGAAACCTTACTCAGGTCGCGATGACCACAGTCAGTCGTCGAATTTGTTGCTCAGAGCGACTTTTTTTGTCACTATGCGACTAGTTCGGTTTTATGACAGTGGTGATTCCTGGTATTGGTTTACTCCTTAACTCGACTTTAGGATAGAAACGTCGGACTCCTTTTCAGCTGGGGGAGACTTTGTTGCGGTATGCATCCACCGCTGCCCAACGGAGCCTGAGATCATGAGTGTTATGGCAAAAGTAGTAGAAGAAAGTTAAGAATAAATACAATGTACCTTGTTTTATTGATGGGCTAACACGAAGTTGTTACCACATATTTATTTTTCCTAATTTTTCCACATCTTTATCTTCATCAGACTCGATGATATGAATGAACAACCCACAGCTTTTGGTCTTCTCGACTTGACATCTTTTTTCTTCGTTTCGAGTCGACTCTTCTTCAGTGGAGTATAGTTCGAAAAAAGGGAACCTCACCCGAACCTCACCTCACACGTAATAAGATTCAAAAGATAACAGCGTTCTTTTGTACAGAACAGTTGTGACTGGATAAATATCGATTGTGAGCTAGCCTCATTCAAGCGGTGCTCCACTGAGGAAGATCTACCCTCGATATGACGCCGAAGGCACCACAGCGAGAAGACAAACAACTGTGCACCGTCGACTCTAATCATCGGTTCTAATGAAGAAGAAGACAATAAAACGCTAGCGAAATAAAATATGTGGAAACAATGGCGGGTAAGCTCATCAATAAAACAAGGCACATTGTTCATTTGAACCGAGGTTAAGTAAAAGTGGGCTTACGATGCTTCGTTTTCTTGTTCAGCAATGGCGAGGTTGTTATACAGCATATATTTACTTTCACAGAAACAAGAAAACGACGCGTTCACACCTCAATGCCAAGGTTAATAAAAAAGTTGATTCTGGGTTTACAATAATGATGCGAGTAACCACGTGTTGGAATCCAGCATGGGGTTCATGTTTTACAAATATCTGAGCTTCTTCTTTCTTGAATACTTTAAGAGGTGAAAACATTTCGATTCCTTTTAAAACCCAAAGCAATGAATTAACAAAATTTGATACTGCAAAAAAAAACAGCGTCACGATTTTTTCTGCAGAACCTTTGATAACCTTCCATTTCAGAAGAAATAACATTAATAGGTGAAGAGATTGCAAACGTTACAGGAATGGAATCAGGTTCACTAAACTGAATATGCTATTTCAAATCTTGTCTTTTTTTGTACGTCGTTGAGAAATTGTGAGAATATCGGCGGCGCTCCGTATTCACCCACATTTATTAGAAGCATACGTTTCAACGGATCTCTCTCATATGAGGGACCTCGAGCCGGATATTCGCGAGGCTACGTGGCGCGTCTACACGTGGCGGATAAGGGGTTAGTCGCAGACGAAAAGCGACCTTTGCTTCCGTGAGGCGCAGGTGGATCTAGGAGATGGACTCCCTCTTTTTGCTGCGCCGATTTGGCACGTACTTTCTGTTTACGAGGCGAATTTATGCACGCGTGTGTGGGTGCGTTCTCGTTTATGGGGATTGAATTCTACGAGTCAATTCGGCTTAAAGCCTGCAATCAAGTAACAGACAAGTACATTGGAGGAGGAATGGAGTGGCCTCCAACAAATAAGTTCTATGTCCACTCTGGGAGAGCCTGGCAAACTACCCGTGCCAGCCCCCCACGTTCAGAGCCCAGCAAGCTATACCTGTGTATCAAACGGCTAAAAACACTAAAAGAAACAGGCCTCATTTTTCCTGACCCCAAGAGAGCCCCTAATTCGGCAGCGTTGGATAGGACGAGTACATAAAGGTTGCTAAAATATCAGCACCAATGGAAGCTGCCTTAATAATGAAGAACGATGGTGACGATCTGTACCTGCAATGCACGTACACTTGAATCCGAGTTCTCGATAGAAGACCTGCTCATGAAAGCAAAAAAGGGATAAAGTACGAAGTCTGGCCGGGATGAGGAGACGCCAGCCTTTCCACGCCGTCTATGACACCGGAGAAGAACTGTTTCTCGGAACATGCGACAGTAGAGGAGTGGGCGGCGTCGGCGATCTCGTCAACACGAGTTTGTCCATGAACATCGATTCATTCGAACAGCATACAGCCCGAATCGGACGTTTACGATTTAAAAATATGTGGACCAATACCGGCCTTGACATCCTTCGTTGTTTGCGCTCCAATATCATACTATAACGAAGAAGAAGTCGAAGTGTTCTACATGGACCTAGAGAAGTTCTACAGAGAAGATTATGCGTTCTTCAAGGTCATCATTGGAGATTTCAACGCCAAGACTGGACCAAGAAGAGCGTCTGATGAACGCCACATTGGACCCACGGACTAGAATTGAACAAACAGGGCGGACGACTCGGTGCATAGGTTAACAATTGCAGGTTATTGTAGAGACCAGATATTTATTCAATCACCTCCAAACGATGCTTAATAAAGTCGAATGAATGACGCATCAGTAAGGGATTGATCAACGCAGCTTGAGAGCTTTATCCTTTCTATCGTCTATTTTCTTAGTTTCTTGGCTTTCAGATCTCCTATGAAGAAGGCATAGTCCTCTGTGTAGAATTTCTCCAAGTTTGTCCAAAACTCTTGGAATTTTTTGTCATAGGTTGACATCGGTGCATAAAGAATGAAAATTCTTAAAGCCGGTACTGATCTATATCTCTTCAACCACAAACGTCTGATTGGGGTTGTTAGTTGCTCGAATGGATCGTTGTTAACGCCCAAACTCGTGTTGAAAAGAACGCCAACGCCAATTACTCTTGACCATTGCATGCTTTGAGGACCAGTTCTTTTCCGATGTCGTAGACGGCGTTAATTGGGTGGCATCGTTTGGTATCTGTCATTGCGATGACGTCGTACCTTACCGTTCTTGCCTGCATGATCAAATAACCTATGGAGGACTTAGATGCAAGTGTGCGTGTATTGCAGCTACAGATAGTAGCCTTTTGCGATTTAGGAAACCCATAGTGGGCCTGAGATTTTAGCAGCCTCTCCGCGCTCGTCGTATGCATCGCTGTGGAATCGGGGCTCTTTTTGGAGTGAGGTGAATGAAGCTCGTTTGTTTTACTGTGCTTAGCTTTTTTGATACACACGGCTGGCTTGCTTAGCTCTAAGTGTGGGGGTAGACACACTCACGTGTGACTTGCCAGGCCTTCACCCCCCTCTCCGACTAGGCATGGAGCTTATTTATTTGAGGTGACTTCTAACCATCTCCGATATCCCTCCCTGTCCTCCGCCCTTGGGTGAATTTACTCGTAGAATTCAATCTGCATAAGCAAGAACACGCCAAAGCAGGCATGCATGAATACGGTTCGTAAATACAGAAGATATTTATCGAATCAGAGCCCACCCCTAGAATCCGCTTAAGTCTCAAGGAAGCAATGGTTCATTTTTGTTCGCAATTAACCCTCTATCCACTATCTGTGGAAGTGCCATCTTGTCTCACGACTAATTGGCAAGAGATGTACGAGCGAAATCCGTGGACATAATAGCGAAACTGAATGTACGATTATAATCTGCCAGAAAGTGGTGAAGTTTGACAAATGTAACCCAGATTTGGAATTATTACAGTCGTGCTTAAATTTACTTCTTATTAAGACGCTTTTTTACTCAATAAGCAGAAGAACTATCACCTTTTAATAAAATGTGATTACTACATTTCCAATGTCACTTTCCTGATTTACTCTTCCCATCCTTTTATCATCATTTTTTTAATTAACAAATCTTTCACCGTGCCTTCGTATAGTGGCATATTTTCACAGAAACGCCATAAATGAATGCTTGGATAACTCGTCTTAAGCAAAAGTGGAAGCAATGACTACATATTCGACTGCCAGCTTTTTATTAATACTGCATAATGCTAATATTTGGTGCCCTGAGCTTGATTAGAACATTCCTAGTACTTTGACACAAACACCTTCCATCTTCGAAATTTGTTACTTGAGCGTTCAATTGAACGCGACAAATTTTTCATCTTGAGAGTAGCACTGGCGGTGAAAGAAGAATCCATCGTTCTTCTCACAATTTGCCGACCAAGGGACATCGTTTAGCCTGATGAGGCATCAAACAATAATGCAACACTGATGGATGACGAATGTTGGCTCTTATATTGTCGTCCAAGTCACGGTTTCGATGTGTTCATTTAACAGATTCGCATTCAGACAAACAATTGGAGCAAGGGGAACGAATACAGTGTGCATGGTCAGGTGTAGCTGCATCTCTAAACAGAGAATAGACTAGATGTTTTAATTATTATATGAGGATATTACAACGACAATCTTAACATAGTCATTCGTATCTGCAGAATATGGTTCTGTCCTATCTCAGCACCAAAAGTGTCAAATTGGAAGCTTATGACACCATACTATGAAGATGGAATGTTGTTAAACATACAATCACTTCGAAACTGGACAACTATTCCATTCCAATTACCACATTTGTTTACTAAGAATTGCTGGCCACTAGTTCGAACCGTTAGAGCGCGTTGAAAAAAATTTTTACTCAAACGCCTTTGAGATATTTCTCAGTAAACCTCCAGAACCGTAATTGAAAAACAAGTAGTTCCACTCGCTATTGCGATAAGTTGTTGTTGAAGAAAAGAACAAATAACTATCGCTCTTTCTTTCATTTTTTCTCACAGCATTGACATTGTATTTATTTATAAGCAGCTAACAGAAACAGAATGTCATTGCCTTTTTTCCTCCAATGACACATTCAGGCACAATAGAATCTTAAATATTATGTAAGCACTTAATTTTGCGTGCTGACTCTACAAGGCGTGGACGAATGAGTGGGCAGTATCGACTCGGATCATCGCCGCTGAAGAACATGAAGGCACCGAAACGTTAGCCGAAATAACTTCTTGTCAACACTCTGTTAACTTGTCAATTAGAGAATAAATATTAGATTTTGCGCCGAGATGACAGAACATACACCGAAAATACAAGATTTCATGGGCATGCCTTTTTTTCTGTTAAGACCAGACGAGTATGCTTCAAATATTCGTTATTTGTAACGTTTCAATGATTTCGCCTCATCAAAGCAGCAGTGATTTGTGCTGAGTGTTAACATCTTCTGCTTCTTATTGAGACGTGGTTCTTCGCAGGTAACATCGAGACGGTTTGAGACCTGCTCCTTAATTTTTTTGTCGTTATAAACGCGACATAACATAATAACATTGATAATAACATTATTCTTATAAAATCGAGAATTAACCGTCCAAAACCAATGTTGTTCCATTTCCTAGACTGTGTGGAGGATCAGACATCGGAATATAAGAAAGCGAACAGGTTCATAAGTAAAAAAAAACTCTTTCGTATGTAATACTTTCTTGCCGCTTTCCAATGGGAAGTTTCCAAGTTTTTTTACTTATGCCACTGCAATCGGAAATCTACGTAAAACCCTTGTGTTGAATGAGAGGTAGAAGCAGGTGATTTCAGGAGACTACATAGAGTGGGTAGTAGCAAACTAAGAAAAACACCTACGAGTACCCCACGACGTCAACATTCTTCTTTTTTTCTGTCCCCACACACACCACGAAACTCTCAGGGCCATGCAGTTATAACAAAAAAAGAGGTTAGGGTTATTAAACGGTTAAGAAGTTGATTTTAGGAGTACGTCGCCCGAGGGAAGTAAACTCGAACGCGGCTGAAGACCTATGTTAAAAAGTAGTTACCGGTGCAGCTTACTCTCGAAAGCCCAAAATAGAAAAAATTGGCTATTGATCATGCACAACTCTCGGAGAGAATTCACTAGCAATTATGGTTCCTAAAAGATGAATTTAATGGCGCCCGGTCTTACCATTTAATCTTCAAGTAAGCGATGGCCATAAAATAGATTGCTTAAAAGAAAGACATTTTCTCGAAATCGAACGCTGTAAAGGTTTCGGCTTTTGCCTTAGTGGCAATAAGAAGCCCTTCTTTACAAAACTAGCGCGGACACGATAGCTCTTTCCAGTCATTGTCGAAAACTACCACTCTGCAGATGTGCTTCATTACCCTTGCATTTGAGAGTGTCGACCGAGAAATGTGGAAAATCGAGTTTAGCTAACTAGAAAAACTTATTTCTTTATGTATCTAGGAAGCTCCTATGCAAACATACAAAAGGCTAGAAAGCCAGACAGTCGTGAACTGATTTAAAATTGAAAGCTATTTTGCACGCTTTTTTCTGATAGCACTAAAAAACATTCGAGTCAAAAATATGGGCTCATTGACAGGGTTACAAGAAGTATAGGAAAAATTTTTTCGCCGTCTGACCTTGAGGAATACCACGTACGCAAAAAGGACGGACCGATTTATCAGTGTAGATAACGACCGTTAGACTGACCCATTAATGTTTGTGAGCATTTTTTGCGAAAAAGCTCAGGATTTCTCATTAACTTAAGCGACAATAAAACAAATTATTAAGTACATTAATTTAGGCACTTTGCACTCTTTCACACTCCTAATTAAGGGTATCTTCGAGAAAAACAATAAAATAGCTCCTTTACATGGCACTCATTTAATTGAAGGGTTCACCTACGTTTTCGGGGGGAGGTTAAAGAGTCGGCGTCTTCCCAGTGAAACAGGTCCATTTGCGTATTACAAAACCTTATTGGTGTATCTTCGGATGTAATGCCTTAATAGCTTCATCTGTTATTAGAAGCAGAAACGATCACGTACAGAATGCCTCTTTTTGCTGTCGGTAATTTAATCGACTGAATTCGTTCTACTGTAGTTGCCGACCTTTCTTCCTCATCAGAACGAACTTACCCCCTTTGTGATTATATGACCGAAAGTGTCCATTATTGTGCCTTTTCGAGTGATATCCAAGTGAATGCATTGTTCCCTTTTTCTATTTCTTGCTGTTTGACTCGTTCTTCGTATTCTATTTCAGTAAGAAAACTGAACGCACGATTAAATAAGAAAATTTAATTCTAACAGAATAAAAGACTATTTAGGCTTCCAAAAATGTTTTCTGCACTTTTTAGCAACTCACATAAGTAAACTTTCTGTGCGCAGTACTATCTCAAGTTCTTCACATTTCTTTTTTCCTTTAGTGACTGGTATATTTGTTTCTAGGGAGTGTGTGGCGCAGTGGTTGGACGCGCCATTGCGCCACATACGTAGAATCGATCCCCGCCCCAATGACTCACCAAGCCTTCCATCCTTCCAGGGTCGTGAAAATTGGTAACAGACTTGTCTGGGAGGATAGCTTCACTGGCTTGTTACGTCGGTAGGCCATAGCGAGTAATTGTAAAGGTCAGATATGCATTCAATCACCTACAACGGTACTTAATGAAGTTGAATGCATTTCGCCTCCCTCAGGAAGTGATCAACGCCGAGAGCTTTACACTTTATCCTTTCATATTTGTTTCGAAGCGCAAAGTGCGAACTTCCACACTTCGGTTTTCATTGTGGTGACTGTGTGTTAATTTATAACGATTTTGATTCTAGACAGTTTAAGTAATCTGCATTGCAATAATACGAGCTGTTACAGTCTTCTATATCACTACACTTTGAAGACGTAATGATTTATATTTCAATATTATTGTTGCCACAACGTTCAGCTGGATGCAATTGCAATTTAGGGAACAAGGTTTCTACATGGAAAAAAGAAAAATTTGAGAGCAAGGTATTCTATGAGGTGAAACGAAGAACTGGTACGACTCTCTACCGAAAACTTTATAACGTTGGCGTCTTTTTTCATCATTGTCTAAGATTCGTTTACTAAAGATGGTATCGAAAATCTATTATCTGCGGTGTGGAAACATGCGTCTTATTTGTAGTCGCGGAGAATTCTTAACAACATATAGAAGTTGAGTCTGGGCTTCAGGTTGTTCAGTTGCTTGCGTGAAGCAGCTCACACGGTAGCGTATATGCTTTCCGGAAAAAATTTTCTATCCCTTTCTTGTTGAACCGTCGACGGAAAGTTTTCAGAATAAAATATTCGAAAAGCCGTCTTCTCAGTACCAACTCTATTAACTGACGGACAAGTTCCCTGTATTGATGAAAATGTAGGAAGGTCAATGTAGACGAAATTTTAATCATCGTAGTTGTGATGGACTTCAAATTGGCTGATGTCACAAATTGCGGCCAGCCGAAGTTTAGCGTGAAAAAGGCAAAAGGACAAGGCCTTCTGCGTTAATCAAACCCTGAGGAATGTGCCATGCATCCGACTTCATGAAGCATCGTTTGGAGGCGATTGAATGCATATCTGGCCTTTAAAATGGGTCGCCGTGGCCTACACATATATCGAGCCAGTGCGTGCTGCCATCCTTCCAGACAGCTCTGGTACCAATTTTTCCGATTCTGGAGGGATGGAGGGCTTGCTGAGCCGTGTGCGCGCGGAAACGACTTCACGTGTGTGTTGCGAGACGCCTCCGATCACTGCGCCACAAGATCACCCACCGAGTTCAGCGCAGCACCTCATTTTTAGATGAAAGGCCTTAAGATTTGCTCCGAGACATTGCTTTGAGAAAACATCTTTAAATACTTCCATGCTTGGTTTTCAACAGGACATTTTCAAGATGAGTCGCTCCTCTGCTGCTAGTTGGTCTATCGATTGGTCTTGCACCACGAATGTGAACGACCCTTGTCTGTAATAGAATTAAGACTTACTATACGGCAATTGTACCAGAGATGGTTGTTCGCTGTTGGTCAATCTTTTTTTCCCAATGGTTTGAAAACAAAGAGTGGTTGTTTCTTTCGACTATTCTATTTTGACTGCAGCTGAAGTTACAAACTAAGCTCTTACTAGGCACAGAAAACTTCTTTGATTAAACCATAACTAAGAATTTTCTTGCTTCCAAAACCACTACTGACTTTTGAAACGATTATCTATCGTAATATTTAATAAAACACTCATGACGATAAATTTTCGTAAAACGATGAAATTGTGCTGCTCCTAACTGGAAACTTGTTCACTAGGTATTCTCTGAATGAAAGAAATTGGTGATTTGGTACAGTATCCCGTTGAACGCCCAAGAAGAACGCTCTGGAGAAACAGTTCGTCTCCCAGCAATTCGACTACGACACGGAACTGTTTTCCATCTTTATTCGACGTTGTTAAAAACTCATAACAAGGCCAATGATTCATCGGCGCTGGCGTTGTCTTCGGTTTGTCATCTTCGTTGTGGAAACGCACTGTTTCACATCTAGTATAGAAAATTTTCATCAATGCATTCCATTAGATAAAGCTTCACACGATTTATTACAAGTATGAAGCAGTTTGAATGAAAACGTAAATCTTTTCTTAATGAATTTTCTATTCCTTCTCGTCCAGCCGCAAGCAGAATGTTTGACGGGCTTAGATGTTGGAGTTAGTGTCTTCTGAACAACAGTTCTGTCATATTTATTTAAATGATCTTATAAACTGATCTTCTTTAGCTGATGCGAGGTTGGTATAGGTCTTCGTTGTCGTTGTCGTCGTTGTTGGTGTTGTTGGTCGATGGCTGACGTCTCGGCGATTTCGCCTTCGTCAGAACCGTTATGTATCGAGTGGGACTTATATACAACTAAAGAAGATCAGCTTATAAGATCATATGACTAAATATATCAACCATCTATGCCGAGGTTTATAGAAAGTCGATCTTTTGGGTTATTAACAGTGCTGTTAATTGGCAGACACGTTCTAAACAGTGGTGACAAATTTGGAACGCGACTGAGCTCTCAGTGAAGTAGCGAAAATTCTAACTATCTTACCACGCAGTACGCCAAGCTAACAGAAGCAACAAAGTGCGAACAGTCGATGTTCTTTTCAGCGTATAACTTTGAGTTAATTAAGAAGCCTCAGACTTTGTGTTAAAGAAGAAGAAGAATTTGCCTAACGCGCTTCTTTAGGAGCACGCATTTAAATACTTCCACGCCAGGTTTTAAAAGTACACTTCGCAAGCAGAGTGGCTAGGTCTCTGACAGCTGGTAAATCGACTGAGCTCTCACAAAACAGTTGCCTGTTCGTATTTGTAATCGAAGTCAGACTTCCTAAATCGCGACGGTGTCAGTGATGTTCCACCATTTGGTTTCTTTTTTTCTTTTCAAGTGACCTCAGTATAAAAAGTGGTTATTATTTGCCATTCTGATAGTGCGACATGCAGTTGATTCTAAGATTTGACGGAAGTCCGAGCCTCTGCTTTAAACATGGAATTTTTTATTAGATCAAAACGTAAAATCTTAATATCTCCGAAAGCACTATTGGTAGATCTTTCCACTAATCTATACAAAATGACGTACTGAAACGACTATCGCTCACGATCTTTGATAAAACGAATACGCAACAATGAAACTTCGTGGGCCAGTGAAACTTGTGGTAACCTCCTGACAAAGTTTTGTTTGCAAAGTTTTTTATAGCTTGACATTTAGACGTGTAGATAGTTTTAAACGTGAAAGTTTATAAAGTGAATGTGTAAAATATTTTTTTGAAGAAGAAATGCTACCTTTTTAGCAATGAGCACATTAGAGGGCGATTGTCTTACCTGTGCTCTTGGTGAAGACCTGGAGAGAGTAGTGGTTTCTTTCATAAATCTTCGCAACTTCAGATAGTACTGCAAATGTCTACTAGAATTAAATGTGAACTTTTCTGTTTGAGACTTTTTGTGTATGTGTGCGACACCTGTTGAGCAGAGACTTGTAAATAACCCGGCGTCATTGTGGTTGTATTTCAAACAATACCTTGCCGTAAAAATCGATAGTAAGAGGCAAATAAAAACTTAACATAGTTGTACAACAGTTAAGTAGATTTTTTTCGATTAACCCTATCGCCGTGAAGTAACTCCACATGAAAAAATCGTTCCACATTCGATGGGTAATGTAAAAACTAGTGCTGGAATGTTTCTTAGCCCGGCAGAGATAAACTAGTAACCTACGCGAGTTATGCTTCACTGCGACAACCATTTGAATCCTAAGAAGTTCTTGAGGTGACTTCATGAATTTGCATTGTTCCCAACTGAAAACTTCCTGACTACGGTATTTCCCTGCCTTGGCAGAAAGGTTTAGCACAGAATCGCACTGAATGTAGAAGCGGATGCTGCGGCGAAACAGTTCATCGCCCAGCAATTCAACTAATGCGATGCGGAAGCGCTACAACACGGAATTGCTTATTCACCGTTATACAACGTTCTTAAAAAGCCAAAAACAGGGGCGATAATTCTACAGCACTTATGCTGTTTTCGACTTGACTACGACTTTCGATGATCCTCGCTGAAGTATTGGGAATGGGCTGAACCTTCTGCTACATCCAACAATATGATCGCTACTGCAATGTGCTCAGAGAGTGGATGAAATATTTTGCGGAACCATATAGAATTCGCTTGATGTGCAGCAGTCAGTAAACCACTGTAAAAAATCCGGTGTCCAAACGATGTGCACTAGACAACAATTTTGGTAAGTGATGAAATTCCACTGTCATCCATTAGCGAAAGTATTGAAATCGTACTGAATGCAGTACTCCGAAATTCCTATACTAGTAAGAACCGCCGGTGACTAAGCTATTTTTGGAAAAAGGCCGGATTTTTCTCAAAAACCCAGAGTACTGAATAAATCGAATTGTTCACCTGCTATAAAAACATAACATTCCGATTTTCTCTATAGGTCCTTTTTCCAAATATCTGCAGTGAAGAGCTTAATTATTGTTTAATTTACAACCATTACACCAATGGAATGAGAGTCAAGCACAGAGAATGAACAACAGCAAATGTTGTTTTGCGGAGAAATTGCGAGAAGTTGGAGGCGCTTCATAAACACCCACCTTTATTAGAAATTCTAAGTGTTCAAAAACGTTACTAAAGAAGCTCCAACTCCGTGTCATTCCAGCCATGTTCTTCACAACGTTCGTACTTTTCCTGAACTCTATACATTAACATATGTTCTAGCTGTTGAGCTTATAGTTGTTCTATGCTTTAAGAATTTTGGTAAAACAATGCATTATTGTGTCTCATGACAAAAATCTGATGCCATAAACATAGTTATTTTATCCGTGATCATTTCTGGCGCGGTTTTGCTTTCCCTTTCTCGTATTGATGGATTTTTCGTGCCATCTTATTTAACGCCCGCTTCTTAACTCTTAAGTGAAATTCTACAAAGGCCTTTGTTTGTGCTGTCAGTTAACGTTTCCACCAGAAGGCAAATTTTTATAACCGTAATAAATTGGAGGATTCACTGAGAAAATGAGAGCTTAACGACTATCATGTATGCAGTTAAGGAACTTGCCACCACGAACACTTGGCAAGGAAAGTTGCGTTTCGTTTTCTTCAACCGATTTCGTTTCCGACAGCTATTTTGCATACGTGCACTTGTAAAACACTGTCTTCCCGATTGTGAAATTCTATTTGCGAAGAAGTCAGGATTTTATGCCGCATGAACAAGATGGTGGGAACCCAATTTAAACGGTGCCCTTGTGGAATTGGCCCATTCTCTCTATTTTTTAAGTGCTCGTCGTACCTCGTTCCCACTCAACAACTATTCGTCATTAACCAATTCTCATGTGCTTCTTCACATTAGAATTTACGAGAAATGTTGCTGCGAAGAACTTTTGCTTAGCAGCCAGCGGATTTGAGAATTTTAACTCCGTTTCAAACGCACTAGCCCGAACAGAGTTATTCATCTACAGCCTATTTAGCTTTGCAGTGAAAGGAATACTCTGTAGATTCCCTATCTCCCTCGGAGATGTCAAAGAGCTGCAAAAACGTTTGCCGCCGAAAGTCACCGACGTAAAAACGATCAAGTGCAAAATCTGCTTTTACCTTGTGGTCCGATCCAAAAAAATACGAAATTTATTTATCGCTCTAATTAGCAGTATCCGCTTAGAATTTCAGAAGCTAAAAAATGGATAGTCTTGCAAACGTGGCGAAAATTCTGCCCTTTCTGATTCCGCTGCTAGCGACTGCGTCGACAGTGTTGGCTTGTGGGACGATGCCACCGGGTCAGGGTAATGAATAGAAAATTATCACGGAAGTACACACACTTGCGGTCTTAACCATAGTTGAAAAACCTTAAATAGAGTAGATCTAAGCTTTTTCTTTGCTGCCTACTATTTATAGCAGAGCATTATGTGAAATAAAACCATTATAATGCTGAGATATCCGGGAAATCCCGACCACGGAGTAAATGCATTTAACACTTCATTGCTTTTTTGGGACCCGTCTTTATAGGATTCGTTTGATAAAAGGATTTTTAATTTGGAGCTGTAGAAGAAGTATAGGAGAAAGGTTTTTGGAAGAATAATTCCAAAAGATTTATTTCATTCATAATTTTTCACAGTGAAGCTGCAGAATATCGTTGCAGCAATGTCGAGGAGCTACAACGTAACCGGCTTTTCCTTGCCAGTGGCTATGGTGTACTCCGCCGCAGCCAATGTTCCTGCCCGCGTTCCTGGCATCGCAACTAGTGAAGGTGGTGCTCAGGCATTTGTATCACGCATTGTAATGCAGGCAGTGAGTTCACAACTTTAAATTCCAAGTTCCTCTGCTTTCGCGATTTCTGGAAGACGGTTGAAAGAGAATTTTAAACTTTCAGAAATTTTGCCAGCGTTTCAGTTCTAACACTGTTTGACTTTACAACAGAATAAAATTTGTTCGAAAGCGGTTGCATGTAAGTCTTACAAGGTAATGAAGAGGTTTGTTCTTGAGGTCTTTGATGTTCTCGAACAGCAAGGTCGTAGCGCAGGCCTCCCTGATGCTGTAATCGCACTCATTTTGGGCCAGCTCACTGTTCAAGTCAACTATACTCCATTGCAATGCCAGCAAGTTGCTGTTAACCAGGCACCTAATGTAGAATGTAAGTTCCTAACTTTCAGCATCAGTTAGGAGAGTCCACAAATGCGGCATAACGGTTAAAACTTGTTCAATATTTTCACGAGAATCGTTTTAGAAATAAATGTGGAAATGAATTAAGCATAAAAAAACGGCTCAATAGCATTTATTTGATTTGCTCCGATTTATTAAGGGAGTTAGTCTCTCAAGAGTAATGTACACGCCGAATAATTCGGCCAATGCAATTGCTACGTCTATTGGCATTGTTGTTATTTCTTACTTTTTTTTAAACATTACTTCATCGTTTTTTTCATTTCCTATTATTACTATTAATTTTTTATATGAAAAGGCGAATGATGCACCCATAGTGGCGTTGTATATCGCGAGCAAAGTGCAGGTTCTACTGGGCCATAGGAACACCAGGCCTCTCATCGCTTTTTGTTCGCCCAAGTCACTATTTCACATCCGCTGAAAAACGCTCTAGCACACCTAAGAAAGGATGCGAAATAGAAACGACTCTACGAGCATTTAACGACAATCAGGGAAGAGAAAAAGTAACCGTCATACAGTAGTCAAAGTTCCATGAAGACTTGAAGAGCTTCATGGCTGATTGATGCGAGAAGACGAATGAAATCCAAGAAGTTCTGCCAACCGTACAATATGCGGCGCCATATTGTGCAAGAAAAAAAGTCACTAATTCTCCTTCACTGCCAAAGTTAATCCTTGCATCAGTAGCCGTCATGTTATTCTTTCCAAACAAAATGACGTAAGCATGGAAAAAAACCGCTTAAGTCTATATGCATTCTACTCTGTACCCGCCCGCAGTTCTCTAATAAATAAATTATTTCCACTTCCTGTAAGGAATTTTAAGAGCTCTAGCCAGGATCGGTCATATTTGTTACCGCAAATTGGTGGGAAGTTAAAAAAACAGAAGAACTGACAAGAAATTCCAATCTCTATTCGATTTAAAATGCTTTATGTTGAAAGAATTCCCGCTGTAGACGAAGTCCCAATTGTTTCATTACATTATTAGCGAAATTACTTGAATATTTAATGCAGCGTTTTTATAAAAGTAAAGTAGAAATCTCGAAAATCACAAAGACTCACTGAAAGAAACTAATTCTCCTGTTTTTGAGACTTTTCTCTTGGGAACAAACGATTGATTGAAGAAATTGCTTACAGTTGCACGCGGCGCGATGACGCCTCACTGCATCATCGTCGGCAACACGGTGACCTCCTTATGTGGTGGAGATGATCGGGCTATGTGTAGGCTAGATATGAACATGAATATCATGGCCATTCCCCCAACGCACCTGGCAATTTCAGGAACGCTCTCGACCACAAACATAATCATGGCGAATTGGTCGAGAGAGATGTGGCAAGGCGTGGTGAACAGAGCGGTCCGAACGTTGGCATTGGGTCCATTTGGGGCGAACTTCTTTTCGGCATTTGCGACGGTCAACTGAAACGGTAGTTTGGCTCTGGAGCGAATGGAATAAACTATGCATTTATGCGGATTTCTCCACCTAAACTTCAAATAAAGTGCTAAACTACAGAGGTGCTCAGTAAGTATCTTCGTGTGAAAAAAAACAAGTACTATAGAATCCTAACCGTTGAATTTATTGCCTACTCTTTTTAATGACAGTATATATTGCCGAATATAACTTCAATGATACTGAGATATTTGCAAAACTCCGGACAGCAGGCGTCTGAGGTGGGGAGCGAACGCGCTATTGTCTAAAAGGAGTATGCAGTAAATAAAACGGCTAAGATTGCGGTTATAACTAAAGCCTCAGCTTAACTAACTGGCTTCATTACCGATTTGGGATCCCTAGATCAATTCCGCTCTCGGGTGTTTGCTGATGGCAAAGATTGATAGAAGTACCTGGAAATACAATAGAGTTTACAATGTGATAAACCGTTAGGGGTAGCACTAATCGGTGATTAAAAAATTTTTGTCTAAAAAGTGGTCGCAAAAAATTTCTTTACGTTTGTAGTTGGAAAAAAATGCCCACATCGTCACAATTGGGTAAAAGGAAACCTCCGAAATATGAAATATTAGGTTGCGTGAATTCTTGGATACTTGGGTGGCCGTCATCAATAGTTGTAGGAGCACAAACATAATTTCTAATCTTGCGATAATTGCTGGTTTAGCCCTTTCGGTTCCATAATGTCCTGTTGTCATCAAAAACAGAAGCCTTCCTCTGGTCGATGCCAGAAAGGCATCTGATGGCCCTGTTGATCATGGGAAGATTTAACCGTGCGACTAGTTGAACAGCACAATGGTGATGATTACTGGTGCGAGTTATTGGACAAGCTAAATATGCACTAAACCACCTTTGGATGTTTGACGAAATCAAAGGCATGATGCACTTAGAAACCTATCAAGAGTAAAGAAATTGTAGTTCATGATTACAAAAATTGCTCCAAAATTTTAAATAAAACCGCAGTTGCCCATTCATCGCAAAATGGTCGTGTCCAGTGGCATAAACCAAGTGGAAAACGTAGAAATAAAATAATGGATCCTTAGACCATCAGTCATCCCATGTTTTGGACTTCCCCATAACTTACTGTTTCTCCGTACTCGTTCCTGCTATTTATCATGATGTTATACGGTTTTTCGGAGATGTCCACATTGTGAGTACCAATGAGTAATCTCAAGAAGATTTGTTTCTCCTAAAATTATTTTCCACATCCGCTGTGGAAAACGTTCCGCAGAAATGAAAGTGACAAACATTGGATCTTCTTGTAGCGTTGCTACGTGGTACATCAGCAACTTCAAGATCGAATACTACTCAGATCTCTTCGATAGCCACGTCCGCCCTCCGTCATATGAAATCAAGGAGGACGGACATGTTGTTCTACCGGTACTCCCATCCGAAATCCAACATGCCATTTCGTCGGTGAAAAATCAAACAGCACCAGGTCAGGACAGAATAAGACCACAATACCTAAAGAACCTTCCGCCAGTCCTTGTAAACACACTGGCTGGGCTCTTCACACGTTACCTGTCTGAATGCAAGGTCCCTACTCAGTGGAAGGCCAGCAAGACCGTGCTAATGTTCATGAAGGGTGGACGTCCACGATATGGGCAACTATCACCCAATCTGCTTGCTGTCTGTCGTCTACAAACTCTTCACTCGAGTCATCCTAAACATGATTGACAGAACATTTGGACGAAGGGGCAGCCATGTGAGCAAGCAGGGTTTCGAAAAGATTTAGTACGATGGACCACATCAACACCAGAAACATGGCTCATTGAAGTATCGCGGGAGTACAAAAGACCGCTCTGTCTCACTTTCATGAATTTAAAGAAGGACTTTGACTCAAATGAGTTAGAAGCAGTCATGAAAGCTCTTGATTGTCAGGGAGACCCTAGTCAGTACATAAAGGATTCTTCGTCAGCTGTACAAAAATTTTACAACCAATGCATCACCATTGTGCAGCAATATTAACATTGACGTCAAAAGAAAGGTTAGGCATGGCGATGACGAATTTATTTATCGCCACCTTGGAGAACGTTATGCCAACATTGGAATGGAATAATATGGGAGTGAAAATCGATTGCTGACATCGTTCTTATAATACCAAACATTAGCCAAGCGGAATGAATGATGAACAGCTTTGATAAAGCCTGTGGAATAATTGCCCTTCGACTAAACCTCACAGAAACGATGTTCATAAGGAACGGATTAGGTTTGGATGCCCCATTCGCGCTCAACGGAACAAATGTCTCGCAATGTTCCAGTTATGTCTGTCTAGGTCGGGAAATCAGCATGTTGAACTACTTACCTCCATAGTTGAGCAGAAGTAAACGAGCGGCCTGAGGAGCTTTCAAGAGCATCGAGGCTGTAGTGAAGAGAGCAAAGATCACCCGACTCCTTGCCCACCGTTCCGACTCAACGGTACATCCTGCGTCGTTTTCTTGTTTAGCAATCGCGAGGCTGTTAAACAGCATACATTTACTTCCATAGAAAAACAATACAATACAACAGTAGCTGATGTTTTGGCAGTATCGCCTTCTTCATAGCCTGGAAGGGCATACTGATATACAAT
>JADANN010000388.1:600000-762103 GCA_018806985.1 Angiostrongylus vasorum
ATATGGATTGTTTATCTATTTTCCATCTGATCTTTGCGATCTTTAAGCAAACGATTAGTTTGAGCGCACGCCTCTGCACTGAATTCGATATTCCGTCCACGCCCTCGAATTCGGTTAGTTCTGATTGTGCTGCTGGCTCGACCACTACCCTGAGAAGCTCCGTTTCTACTATTGATCGCTAATTCGCCTCTTTATCTCCAACAAAAAGAACGCCAATGAACGAAATGCGGTTGCTATCATTTGTAATGACATAGGCGATACGAATTGTGGAGCTAATCCCCTGGAGAAACTGCACGACGAACTTTTACCCTTTGACTTTAGCCGGTTGTGAATACGGAACACCATTCCATGGTGCATGTGAATGATAATCGTACGGAATAATACGTCGTGATGTCCAGACGACAATCATTAATAGCCGACTTCAATATCAGGCGAAACCTTGAACGACCGTCAATACTACTATTGCTTTCTGCTCTAGTTACCTCGAGAACGGAGAAGGCCACGAATGCTAGTACCAATATTTAGCTTTTTTATTTTCTGCCTTTTATACTTTTTATGGCAGGTTATTATTATGCGAAATACAACCACAAGATTGATGAGATATTTGCAAAATTCTGGACCGCAGGTGCCTATGGTGGGGAACGAACGCGCTATTGTCCTTTCCGGGGAGTAACGCGTTCACCACCACACCATGTGGGTATAAAAGGCAGAAAATAAAAAGCTAAATATTGTGAATTCAACTACAGCCTCAGCTTAACTGGGTTTAATGCCGATGTGGGCTCCCCAGATCACTCCCGGTGACGGGTGATTGCTGACGGCACAGATCGATAAGAACTAGCTGAGAGACAGGCGAAACGAAGGACCCGCATGGTGTGGTGGTGAACGCGTTATTCCCCGGAAAGGACAATAGCGCGTTCGTTCCCCACCATAGGCACCTGCGGTCCAGAGTTTTGCAAATATCTCAGCAATCTTGTGCTAGTACCAATCTTCCTCGTTCGGATAGAGCCTTTCAGACGCCGCCTAGCATTTCTAATATCTATTATATTTACGTTTTCTTTGAAGCCGACCGTCATTTAACCTCAGTATGAATAATCTAGAAAGAAATTCTATGCACACGTTCTTCGAGTTCAGCATGTTGTTGCTTTCTAAAGCAACGCTTTGCACCTTGTCTTCCACACAGACGACAACACTATGCTCTCATTTTCACCTACAGTACCTCCATTCAACGAGGTAGACATACGTCTGGTGAAAGAGAAGACCTCCAGAACAGAATGGACACTTAGGTTGTGCGTTGTTAACCAAAGCTTTGAATACGATTAAGGACAAGTCCTTCGCGGATACAAAGACGTGTACTGCTCCATTTGTTGTGTCGTTTATAAATCTATGGCAAAATATGGTAATGAGGATTGCATGACTGGAATACAATGCCTTGACACCTCAACGTATGTGGCGCGAGCTTTTTCTAGCCCAACTTTCGCCGAATGACGTCACATCACGATTTGCATTGGTCCACGGTTTTGTATCAGGCGTTCGAATCGACAGTGTCTTGTACTCAAATAGCAGAACTCATTCAATTACCTTATGGGATAAGCTCTCGTTCAGTATTTATAGGCGATGTTTAGTCCACGACGAATTCGTTTTCAATTCTCGATTGATCTCTGCCTGTCCGACGAATGCAAACTGCTGTCGAGGCCGTTTTCCACCATCTGAAGTCCCAATCCCTGTTCTTCCCACGTTGCGCTTTCTGTTGTCCGGACAACTTTACGATTATGTTTCCGAAATTCTTGGCATTTCACGGAAAGCGTCACTGCTTTAATGGGTTTCGTTGATTAACGCGTTTGTTGTTTAGTTAAATCGAGCGATGTTTCCAGTTGTTCTTTGGCTAACTGACGCCATATTTCTATATTCTCTGACTTGGTTACTTCTTTTTTAGAGTTAGAGCTTCGCACTTGTCTCTGTCGACAGCAGTTACGAGAGTACCTTACCTGCAAGGTGTGTGCACCGTATGGCGGCCGACCCGGAGAGTCGACCCCTCTACTTTGCGAATGGAGATTTCGCGAAAACTGTCGCCGACATAATCGCCAGTCCTCGAAGGTCCTTTATCTTCTCCTTTCGCTTTTATAGCTTTTATATATATATATATATATATATAAATGTACGATTATGCATAGTGATACATATGCAAATCCATGTATGTGTTTATATATGCGCATATATGTGTGCATATGGCTGTACATCACACTTACTTGGATACCTGGACGGCCCATCCTCACTGGTTGTGCAGGCGCCAGCATATTCTCCATTTTTCGGCATTTTGCTAGTTTAGCCATTGTGCTTCTCTGGAGTCAAGAGGTCAGCCTGGCCAAAATCTGCACCAGGTCGTCACCACCACATGCAGTCACAGCCCTTGTGGATCGGAGGGACATTTGCCACCATGTGACTAGTTTGATACCAGGACTGTGGTGGATCCTGGTATTGGTTCACTCTTAGCTGGGTTTCCTGTTGGAAATGACGGACTCCTTCTCAGCTTGGGACACCCTGCCAGGTGGATAAATCCCCCTCTGTAAATCGCATTCCGACACCCAGGAAAACCTCAGAGCCACGGTAAGGCGGTGAACCGTTGGGAGGCTACGTCATATATATAGATATATGTATGTATGATATATATATATATATATATATATATATATATACATATATATATGTATATGACGTCTGTTTATATCGTGTATTTATACATTATATATATATATATATATATATATAGTGTATACATGGGTTTGCCCACTTTTCTTTAAGTTTTGACTGAACTCTTCTGTTTTTTTTATGTGTTCAGAACTTTATTTAAACTAGTAATTTGGTGAACATAAGGCTTGTTTGACCTAAAATCAGTTATCATCAAAGAAGCCTTTACCTACGAAATAATATGACATCCTTTCTTTTTAGTATTTCCATGAGAATCGACATTAGCACTTTGTGTTTGTGTAAGTATTTTTGCGAAACAGAATTAACTCGTAACATTGTTAGGCTTTTCTTTACTGCCTTTTTTCGTGGCAGAGTTTGGTTATGTGAAATGGTTATGGCGATTATGGTTAGGGTTATTATATGAAATGACTCGGCGGTCAGAACCTGTGATAGTTTGAGAATGTTTGGTGTAGTTCAGCACCCCAGTGACAACATTGTCCGTCGTTTTTGTTTGTCTGTATTTTGTATTGACCGACTTTTCTATTTACGATAGGCATGGTCTCTAAGTGGTGCTTTATCTGATTAAGGGGTAAGGCCTACACGACCCACGATGCGCTCTTCGAAATGTCTCCTCGTCAACGAGAGTACTACTCGAAGTGTTTTCGTCATCTGATGAACACCACCCAGGGGAAGAATAGCCTTCAGGGAGCTCTCAGTGGTGGAGATTCACGAATTGTCGAGTTTTTCAAACGCAGTGGCCTCGACAATGATTCTCTTTCAAGGTTTGCGTCTTTCGCTTTTCTTTCAAATTCGTCTACTTTTTTTTAGGTAATGAAGTGAATTGCTGTTCGTAGATTCTGCTTTTGACACTATTAGTTAGGTGACAAGTCAAGGGGGCGCGTAGCGCAGTGGTCGGAGGCGCCGTGAAATACACATGGGATCGGTTCCCGCGCCCGTGGCCCACCAAACCTTCCATCTCTCCGGGATCGGCAAATTGGTACCAGACTTTTCTGGGAGGATAGCAGCACTGGCTCTATACATCGATAGGCCACCGCGAGTCATTGTAAAGGCCAGATATATATTCAATCACCTTCAAACGATGCTAAGTGGAGAATGTATGGCGCATCTCTAAGGATAGGTCAACGACGAGAGCTTTATCCTTTTTTTTTAACGGCATGTCACGATGATGATGTAAAAGAGTTGATGTTCAGAATTTGGAGCCTTTCTGACGTTAACGAGGACGGTTGGCTCGATGTCAATGAATTTTCGACAGCGATGCACCTTATTGTGCTGAAAGTCAAGGTATTATCAAATATTTAGTGTTGTTTCCTTGAAAAGCAATAAGTTTTCTATCCGATTTTCAGAACGAAGCCGGTGCACTTGCTTAGGTTCATTCCTGTTTGTAGGGTCAGGTGCCGGTGCCGCTGTGCTTGCCTGCTTGCATCCGTCCTCCATTCGTTCCTCCACGCATGTGTTCTCAGTTACCAAATAGTCCATCTGTTTCCCATTCGGCTCCCCACGGCGAGTTCCACAAGTATAGAGGGAAGGGCTAGATTTTGTCAACGTGCTACTTCTGGCTTCTGTCTTCACTCTATGCCTTTTCTGAGTTGATTTTTGATGGTATTCCATCATATAGGACAGGATTTCAGGTCCACCTCCTTCTCGCTCATGGGATCAGTTTGACACTGTTGATTTTGAGCTGCAAAATCCTACAGAACAACATAAAAAGGATACTCATCTTGCTGAATTTTCTGATGTGCCTCCGCTGTTAGTCGACAGTCGTCCTACTGCTGTGAAACAGAGTAACGTTCATCTGATCTGTTTTTTCGTTCGTCGTTTTTGTTTGTTTTGCACTTTTTGCGTTGAATGTCTAGCCATTCCACTTCTTGCCTTGAAATCGCCTTCTGGACCTCCTCCACAACCTCCACCCCGACCTCAACAAAGAGGTCATATCAGGAGTGCTAGCCTAGATATGATGAAGCACATCGAAATGACACAAGCAGGAATGCTGTCTTCTGAGAATCGTCGGCCTTCAGATTCGACGAGCACAACCGTTGATATTTCTTTAGCATCAGGTTTGAGTTCAATTTAACCTTTGCATTTTTTTCTCCTTGTAACTCTTCACCTTTTTTCGAAGCTGCAATACCAACAGCCCCTCCTCCTCCTGTTCCACAACGGTTGTCTCCACCAGCTCCGATTCCAAGGAAAACGAGCACTGTTGAGACTCAAACTGACGGTCGATATGTGAATGTTATGGAGATAGAGCAATTTATCGCAGACTTTGGTACATTTCTCATAAATCAATCGTTAATCTTCTATAAGTAGATGGAAAGACTTTTTCGCGCTAGTTTTCTGTTTCTGACGTAGTTTTCCATTGTAGACACGCAAATCGCTGACCTCCTCGGAGATGAGTTAAGCGCAACTGTTGGTGAGGGGGTCGAACGTTGGGCTCGGCGATGTGAAGGTACAATTATTAAGCGTCTTATTAGTAGGTATATAATTATTAAGTATATTAAGCATAAGTAATTCCGATTTATGCTCCGCAGAGAATCCCGTTGACTAATGATTGCTGGTAGGAGTTATAGGTCAATAACACGGTTGAGAGAATGGCGAAACGAAAGACTCGCATGGTGTGGTGGTGAACGCGTTAGCTCCCGGAAAGGGTAATGGCGCGTTTGTTCTCCATCGCAGACACCAGCGGTCCGGAGTTTTGCGAATGTCTCATCATCATCATCATTATTAAGTATCATTTTAAGCCACTCTCTCAGAACATTAACTGTTAATATGAAACCCGTGAATATTGTTGGAGCCCCGTTAACACTTTTGGTAACTAACTATGGCTGGATGTAAAGTTTTAGAGAATCTTGCCGGCATTGTTTCACAAGTCGCTAGGGAGTTTTATTCCCTTGCTTTAAGTATCTCTGATTCCACATAATTACATTCACATAGTATCCTTTAGGGAGAAAAAGGCATTAAAAAAGAATTGAACAGTATGATATCCCTGTTCTGTTCCCAGTGGTTTCTGACCAGTGATAATGTCAAATTTATTTTTCGTTTCGTTTGACAGTTTTTTTTCTTGAATATAGGTCTTCGGAGACAAAATGCTGAACTGGAAGCTGAAAGGGCGAGAATGGCTCAGGTACTTTCACATTTGGATCTTTGCTATCCGTTATTCCTCCTGACAAAGCTTAGTTCCAAGCCGGGTGATTATTGTTACATTTAGGTAAGAGTTCAGCTGGAATTACGACTTCAGGAGTTAGAAGAGGGAAATGGTAGGGGACGGAAACCAACTTCTCTTTAAAAAGCTGATTTGAACTGGCTGGAATTCTAACTGATAAAGCGACTTCATGATATCACTTCTTACCAAGCTGCTCCACTCACTTCCAGTGGATTCAGTGACTTGGCTTTCTTTATTTCAGCCGTTGTTCAGAAAAATAGAAAACAGCGCGGACTTCTATGTCATTAGAAACATGGAGACTTATTTTGTTCGAAGTCTAAATGCTGGATGAAAGTATCTAGCTCTTCATTGTCGTTCTAGTCTGTTGACGTCATGTGCATAGTGATTTAGACATAATTTCAACGATGAGGTAGTATTTGGCCTCAAATGTTCTTCTGATAACATTCGGTGATGGGATTTGTTTTTTGTTCCACAATCCCTGCATGATGCGGGACATTCTGTTCTGAAGTTTTTCATTCTTTTACGTTGTTACCCACTGTGCAATCTGTTCAGTATCCCTGTGATAAGTCATTGCGGTTCCGTAGTATTCACAATGCCTTGAATGAAAGTTCACCGTTCCATAAATAAAATTTTATCTCAGCGTTGATTTCAGTACTATTCTGAACTTCCATTGAAATCTAAAAGAAACAACACTTAAAAATGGGAACAGGAAACACTTCATCCTGTCCTCAGTTGTCATTCCCTTTTCAGTTCTTCATGATGTGGAAGGACGGTATCCATGCGGGAAACATCCATCTATAGTTCGTTATTTTTGAATACAACCCAACAATTGGAGTACTTAGATGCACGCTAAAGTTAAGGAAGAATTAGTTTTTTATGAAATTGGTTTTTTTTAATTGTCCTCTGATGTTTTGAACATTAACCTAACATACTTGGATACTTGGATGATCTATTTTCATTTGTTGTGTGGGTACCAACATAATTCCCATTTTTTCGGAGATTTTGTGGTTAAGCCATTGTGGTTGCCTGGAATCCCGAGGTCAGCCTGCCCCAGGTCTTCACCACCACAGACAGTCGCCGCCCTTGTAGGTTAGAGGGGGGATTTCCCACCATGCGACTAATTTGGTACGACGACGGTGGTGGATCCTGGTATTGGTTTAGTCTTAGCTTGGCTTCCTGGTGGAAGCGCCGGACTCCCTTCTCAGTTTGGGTGATCCTGCCAGGGGGAATGGATCCTCCTTACTATACATCGCAGCCCGATACTCAGGAACACCCATCTAGGATGAGGCGTTAAACCGTTGCGAGGACTTAACGTAGCATGGATAAAATAGGCACAATCGCAATGGAATCCGGTTGCTTTTCGCAAGATCTTACTAAGTTGGTATATCGGGAAGCTGCTTAAGTCTATGCATTTCTTCTTCTACCTCAGTCGATGATCTTATTTCGTACGTATTCCGTGGAATAATTCCACTTCTGGCTTTAGGATACCTAGAAGCGTCCAAATGTCATTAAGTGGTCACCCTATGGAAATGGTTTCCTTCATCCGTCTTCCACATAACGATTTGCATAGGCAGCGAGTATGAGGATGATCTGTACACGAGCTTCTGAAGACCAACCAACTCCGACAATTCAAAATTCTTCAGCTTCCAATTTACCAACGAAGGGTGAAGGACTGCCTAACCTACAACTTTGATAGAACAAATGGTTGGTTTGCTTGGTGATGTACTCATCATCATTGTGAAATAGTAGTGTAAACGAAAGGTAGTATGTGTTAGTTGGGTTGACGACTTCTCAAGAAACATCGCGAAAGAATAACAGGCCTTACTGAGAAGATCCATGCTACATTTTTTTCACTTATGAATTACATATAGCTCAACTGTGACGAATTTAGCAAACAACCCCGAGCAAAATTTAAAAGGTGGACATTCTAGCGGTTCTTATTACCTCTTCTTCCCAAGTTTTTCACCGTCCCATCGTGGCTGTGGGGTGTTCTTCGGTGTCGAGCTGCGATATACAGTGGAGGGATTCACCCCAGCAGGGCCTCCCTAGACTGAGAAGTACTCCGGCGTTTCCATCAGGAAGCACAGCTAAGAGTAAACCAGTACCAGGCTCCACCACCGTCCTAGTATCAAACTAATCTCATGGTGCAAATCTCCCTCTGATCCACAAAGGCGGCGACTCCCGGTGGCGGTGAAGATCTGGGGTAGACTTTGGCCAGGCTGATCTCGGATAAATTGGATAAAGGATAAAGCTCTCGGCGTTGATCAATCCCTGAGGGATGCGCCATGCATTCGACTTAATTGAGAATCGTTGGAGGTGATTGAATGCATATCTGGCCTTTACAATGACTCGCGGTGGCCTACCGATGTATCGACCCAGTGCTGCTATCCTCCCAGACAGGTCTGGTACCAATTTACCGACCCCTGATGGATGGAGGGCATGGTGAGCTTTGGACTAGGTGATCGATCCCAAATGTATTACAGAGCGCCTTCAACCAATAAGCCACACGCGCCAGTTTGTGCTGGGAATTTGAAAAATGGACAGGAAACGTTTGTCTGCAACTTATTTTGCAACGAAGTGCAGTAAGGGCCTGGGTAATACTTTGCTGTTTCGCTCAGTTGTTCACATCTATAGAAACCCTCGTAATGTTTATACCCACATGAAGTTTTAGTGCTGAGAAGATTCTGGTCATAAATTGTTAACAACGTGGTAAGTACTTTTATCATATTTTCTGTATGGAGTGTTCAAATGAACCGAAGCGTATCGCCTGTGCCTGAGAATCTAGTTCAGCTGCCGTCGTAGAAGTCTGGAAATGTGGGAGAACACGATCAGCGGTAAGTCACACTTTGTTTTATCCTTCGTTGGTTAGCAAGTATGTATTCTGTAGATTCCATCTGTTTGGTTGATTGTTACAAGATGAGAGGAATCGTTTCAACCTAAGAGTGTATGCTCTTTCTAATTTTTGGCTTCTGATGCCTTAAGGTCACCTTGGATTTCGTTCCTGTAAAGAATTCTGTGGTGTCCTTTCATAACTAGTCGGGAAACAAATATATTCATTAGAAATATTCCTTCCAATGGTTTACCGCCTCATCGTCGCTAGAAGGTGTTCCTGGATTTCGGGCTGCGATGTAAAGCGAGGAGATTCGTCCACCCAGCAGGGTCTCTTAAGCTGAGAAGGAGTCCGACCTTTCAGTGAGGAAACCCAGGTAAGAGTAAACCCGTAACAGGGATCCACCACCGTCCTGGCATGAAACAATTCGCATAGTGGCAAATACCCCTCTGATCCACATGGGCGGCGACAACCTGTGGTGGTGACGATCTGGGGGGTGAATTTGGCCTAGCTGACCTCAGGACTCTAGGGGAACTACAATGGCTAAACCTCCTCCAACAAAGCTCTAAACGAATGGAAATTATGCTGGGGGCCCGTAAAACCAGTGAGGACGGCCCATCCTAGTATCCAATTAAGTAATAGAAATATTTTCGAGGGAAAGGGAAGAACGGAAGGAAGTACCTTTAAGTAGATAGAGAGCGGTTTCGTTATAAGAATACTGATTCAAGTATGTTGAAATCCAGCCTTTTCTTAACAGATTGACACTCTTCCTTGACTTTATGCTTGTGTACGGTCTAATTCGTCAACTTCACTTGATCTAATCCTGCACAGACGCAAATTCCAACGTCAACCTTCATCGTTAGCGCTCTTCACGGGCTCACCACATGCTGGTGTTCTATTCTTTTCAGGGAGCTTAACTATACGATTAGAGAGCAGTTGTTTCCGGGATACTACCTCGCCAAATTGGTTAATTTTCAATTTAGCGCAATCTTTTTCTTCTTTTTCGGAAAAGCATATACTTTTGAAATAATATGAAAGCTGCTTTAGAAGTCAACAAACCAAGTGGACCAGTGCTCCGTGTCATCTTTTTTTCTGCTTGTTTACTACTTCAGGATATCTTTCAGGTCCAGGACTAAGGTGGCAGGGCTTTTGACCATGACCCAACCAAAAAGGAGCTCCCGAATGGTGATACGTACTTCATCTTGCAGGTTTGCACCATCATCTATTTGTGTACAGGATATACACTTTTCATTTATAAAATATTAATGTATGGAGCAGTAGCAGTGTCACGTGATGTGATTTTAATGCCATATTTACATAACAGATTATGGGGCTGGTTGCTGAATCCAGGACGTTCGTATTCAGGCCTGTCAGAAAGCTAGTAATATAAGTAGCCATCATTTACGTGTAATTTCTTCATCATTTCCAAGAGCGTTATTAACTTGCTTTATTAAGTCCTGCGGAAAGATCCCCAACTCCGCGTCCGATTTCGCCATCATTGTTACCAGGTGTCAGAGCGATTAACCTGGATGATGAGACAAGGAACAATCTAATGCCTAGACAACACTTCGCTAAGTAATATCCTATTGAACTCATTATCCCACTAAAGTTTTGTGGTGATGGTAATGGCTTCCAGGTCAATGACTAGACTTCTGGCCCGTTTCGCATTATTCCATCACGTGACATCCTTTCATTCGGAGAGTCTTACGTCATTATACAGGTAATTGATATCGCAGCACATAATTGTTTTGTTCAGTGAATACTTTACATCGTAAAGATTTGCTGAAAATAGGAGATGAGACGGGTTGGTAGCCGTGCAGTCTACGTCATAGTCATACTAATTGACTGCTGATGAATTTACTCGTCTCGTAATATGGAAAGAAAGAGGCTTCAAAATAATTTATTCCTGTTAGAATGCGCTGTGGGTCTCGTCGAATTCCACTTTTGTGGAAAATCTCTTTATTCCTACAGGCATACTACTCTACAAGTTCTCTAAGTAGAGGTAGATACCTTAGATTTCTGAAATCCTATAAATCCACTGTTGTTGTTCTTGTTACTTGTTGCTTACCTTTATATTTATGATCCGTATAGACAGGAGTTTTATTGATAAGATCCATGTTGTAAGCTGTTTAAGCGCTATGTACTGGACCTTTAAAAGTGTTAATTTACAAATATGGACTTCAATAATAATTGTTACGTGATTATTCTGTGACCAGTAATAGTCAGACACTCTGGTGAAGTAGAAAGATGATTATGAGGGACTGTATACCAGTTAGATTTGGCTAATAATTACCGGATGACAATGAATACGTGTTTATTGCTTTATAGTAAACACTGATGGTACCAGTTCATTGAAAGCAAAGAAGTACAATAAACGGTTCTATGGTAATTTTTCAAGACTTTAACAAATGAACCAACCAACGAGGGAGGATCCTATGTAGCTCTCTAGGAAAATCAAAGATGAGGTAAACAATACTGTCTACAAAAAAACCACGGCGCTGGTTCGTCATGCCTGGTCATACAAAAGACCCAGGTGGTGATGTCAATCCAAGAAGTGATTTGATGCCCATTGCATATTTTCGGGTTGATTCAGGCGTCTCTTCCGTATTTAAGTAACTATTCCACATGTCAGCAAACTGTTTCACATTTGGGTCACTTGAGAGCTGCTCATCTGAGACCGACATGCCGAGGTTCTTCACAGGTGAATTCTGGAGCATAATGCAAACAAGATAAGATACGACTATGGTAGAGAACTCTAGCATATGTACCGCCTTGTGTTAAAAAAAAAAGTGGCGGGTTTTGTCATCATGAAATTTACAACTACACAATTTTGACTTACTATTTACTGCCTACTCTTTTTAGCAGCAGGGTATGTATTGCGAAATATAATTTTAATGATGCTGAGATATTTGCAAAACTCCGGACCGCAGGTGTCTACGGTGGGGAACGAACGCGCTATTGTCCTTTTTTCCGGGGAGTAGCGCGCTCACCACCACACCATGCGGGTCCTTCGTTTCGCCTCTCTCAGCTAGTTCTATTGATCTTTTGCCATCAGCAATCACCCGCACCTGCGGTACGGAGTTTTGCAAATATCTCAGCATCATTAAAGTTATATTTTACAACTACACATTTGCAGTAATAGCTTCTTTCCTTCCGCAAATTAAAAGCTTACTTATTACTCAAGAAATGCTGTACACACTTCCTAAAGACTAAGTTACAACAGTTTTGGACCGGTTTAAAACAGGCTCTTAATATGTCTTCTGAAAATTTCAACATTAACAATTACTCATAACTTCGAAGAGAACTGATAAGAGGAAAACGTCGGTGAATGCCTGGTGCGTGAATTGAAAGAATGACAACAATGTCGCCAACAGATGGTTTGTTCTGCGCTTCTTCTACGTAAAAGAAAACGACTATCCGCGATTCAACTGTAATGATGGAAACTGGATCCTACATGAACAGATGTTATTCATCAGAGTGGTTTAAATGGTAAAAGGCTGCGCAACATTTTCCCAAACCGAATTTGCAAACAGTTCCTCGTTGTCGGCAAATCGAGTAACCGAATAAACTATCCAGAATCTTAGCAAAACGTAAAAAACAAAAATAGTGCTCCAATCGGTGAAACTTTGAAAAAAATTGTAGCGTATGTACCGAGATATGGTCAACAGGTAAGGTCCAATCTCCTCACACGACATCATTCCACTAAACGGTTTAGAAGTTGCACTAGTTCAGCCATTAAGTCTTTCTTCGCCCAATATATTTATTGGACCTTTCGTTAATTAATTTCTACTTCCTTCAAGCATTTCGAATTATTCGGCATATCCAAGATTCCAAGCTATCAAACAGGTAAGCTTGTACTTTGATTGCAAAGATGTATAGATTCTAATGGCACTTATTCTAACTAATGAAATAGGCTTGAGTCGAGTTGTAGCTTTTTAAAATAGCGGCTGAAAATCACCCATACATTTTGCATCATCCTATATAATGAAGTGCAAGCATGACCGAGGAAAAAGTATGACCCACAAATTTGTTATGAGAGGCGACTTGCTTCAGAAGAGAGAATAATTTCGTTTGAGTCTCTGAACCCTCGAACTCAACCTTCAGATTATCTTCACGTTGCTTCAGTGACTCCCATGGCTCTACTTTATTAGCTTCGTGGTATATTGCTGTGAGCAAGTAGTACGCATAATCCAGATTTTGTTTGCGTGTATGGCACCTATCCGTAATAACAGTAAGTGTATCTGTCTTTTCATCGTATCGACTAGAGGCAAGACGGACAAGCTTATCTCTCGCGAAATCTGATAATTGTAGCGCCGAGAGTTTGACCTAAGCTATTAAAATTAATTATTTTGCGTTAAGGAAACAAACCTACGAATAATGGTTATACTGGCCGACGAATATTGGCTATAGAGTGGCTACAAGCATATTACTTGGATACTTAGATATTTGGATGACCCGTCTTTACTAGTTGTGCGGGCCCCAGTAAAATTTCCATTTTCTCGGCGTTCTGCTGGTTTAGCCATGTGGTTTCCTGCAGTGCCGACGTCAGCTTAGCCAATGTCTGCCCCAGGTCGTCACTACCACAGACAGTCGTCGCCCTTGTGGATCAGAGGGAGAAATGCCACCATGCGACTAGTTTGATACCAGGACGGTTGTGGACCCTGATATTGGTTTACCCTCAGCTGGGCTTCCTTATGGAAACGCAGGACTCCTCAAGCTTGGAAAGTCCTAATGGGGGAGAAGGAAGGGTGGGTGGGGGTGAATCCCCCGCTGTAAATCGCAGTGCTACACCCAGTAACAACCCCCAACCACGATGAGGCGGTAAACCGTTTGGAGGACAAGCATATTGGTGGGCGAAAAAAGTATTGCAATTAGAACAAACTAAATATGTTTCGAACAGCACCACGAAGTATTTTCTGAATACTTACACTGCAAAAGACCAAAAATGTGGACAGCATTTCTACTAATAAATCCTTTCACACCAGCCCTCCCTTCTGGAGTAGCCTGTCGCCTCGTCGTAGCTGACCAGTGGCGATGTTTCTGGGTGACGAAGTGTGCAACAGGAGATCGCTTCTCATATCAGTCTCCTAAAATCACAACGAGATCGACATTTCCCTCTCTAAGCCCGGTTAACAGCAAATCAATGCCAAGAATCACCGCCGTCCCGTTACCAAATCAGTCGTAAAGAGGCAAATCTTCCTTTAATCCGCGAGGGTGAGTGGACTATCTGTGGTGACGATCTCAGAAATACCCATCGATTCTAGCCAGGGACCCCAGTGAACGACATCATTTTGAACCAAATTTCGCGTGATCACCCTATGAGAGAGAGGAAGTGAGAAAATCAGCATATCATAATTAGGTGACAGGACCTCACGTGGAGAAAAATCCAGTCACTAGTACAAAAGACTTGTCGCTCACCCAGCAACTATGAAACAAGTGAATTCACGTAAGATTTCACTTCAGCTGCCCATTTTCTTCAACTTCAATGTCAAAAAGGATCACCAGCTGCTACTCCATAACTTTTACAGCTGACGAAAATAAATTAGAAATTTTCAATTAAATAATTTGCGCTGGTTATTGCTAATAGCATGCCTTTATGGAAATTAACATTTCAAGAAGAGTGAACACCGTTGTTGGAAGTGATAGCGACCTAACGATACTACTCACAGGATCGATCACTTCCTTCTATGATTGTCCTTTTGGTGTGCAGATTCGAATCAACCAATGTCATGAAAAATAAATGCCAGCTGCGGAAGATTTTTATAAGATATAACCATACAAGCAGAAAAAGACAGTTGAAGATAGTTGAAAAAACAACCAGTATAACTAAATTCTGTTCCGCTGTTGGCCCTAATGAACGAACATGGGATTGCTACCGGCTTCTGCCACAATATGGAACTGATAGGGGAAAACTTTGCACCAATCTCTTCCGTCCACCACTGACCTTCCCCATTCCAAAACCAGTGGAAAAATTTACTGCGGGTTTCTCCCTCTAAAGTTCTAGTTGCAATGGAAAATAAGCAGACAGGTAGTGTCTTCTTTGTGAGCAGCTGTCATCATAGACGACTGCCCTCGAGTTGGAAACCATAAACTTCTCCCTGTACTTGTATTACCTTTTACTTTGTGCAACCTACATCCCATCTTCAAAAGGATTCCAGATCAGGGGAGAATTTAGCG
Organism: Angiostrongylus vasorum; assembly: GCA_018806985.1. Classification (NCBI taxonomy): domain Eukaryota; kingdom Metazoa; phylum Nematoda; class Chromadorea; order Rhabditida; family Metastrongylidae; genus Angiostrongylus; species Angiostrongylus vasorum. The sequence goes on from JADANN010000388.1 coordinate 614,871, forward strand.
AACGGCCACCAAACCTGGGAGGGTAAGTGATGGGCTTTTTGTAACTACAACCACTTTTTTTTTGTTGGGTGTACGAGACAAGCTCTTCAAGAAGATTAACCCATCTCGTATGCTAGTTTGAGTGACGCATAACCAGCCCAGTACACGGATAAAATCGAAAGGGACGCAGAGGTCTGCTGGGAAAACTTGCCCCATGCCCAAATCTTTGTTGAACATGACGTGTTTTATACCGTTGAAATGAATGCTATTCTATTACCGCTCGTCAAGCGAAAGCAATCAAGAAGGAGCCGTCCTACATACGAACTCTGACCAAGAGTTATAGTAACTGCAGCACAGAAGTACCGTTTCTCCCTTGATAACTACCCAGGAGTTCATAGAGAGACACCATCTTGCCGAAGTTGTATAGTGCCGCAATACAGCCAACAGTGATGGTGGATAGTGACAATGATCTTGATACTTGATATTTGAACGGCCCGTCCTCACTAGTTGTGCGAGCCCCAGCATAATCACCATTTTTCGGAAATTTGCTGGTCAAGCCATTGTGGTTCTCCGGAATCCCGAGGACAGCCTGGCCAAAGTCTGTCGCAGGTCGTCACCACGACAGGCATTCGCAGCCCTTGTGGATCAGAGGTAGATTTGCCACCACACGACTTTGATACCAGGACGGTGGTGGATCCTGACATTGGTTTACTCTTACCTAGGCTTCCTGATGGGAACGTCGGACTCTTTCTCGGCTTGGGAGACCCTGCCGGGAGTACGAATCCCCCTGCTGTACATCGCAGCCCGACACCCAAGAACACCTCCCAGCCACGATGAGGCGGTAAACCGTTGGGAGGTGACAATGATCAATGAGCTCAAATGGAAAAAGCACTAGATTACGCATAAATCGGAAGAAAACTCAGTTCGTGAAAAACCCCTTGTAGGAAGGTAAACATATGAATGATGGTTCTTTATTTAGCCACACTATATGCTGAAGGTCCTAGAGTACCACGTCGAAATTTTGAACACCACAAATGGAAAATGTATTCGAAAGTGCAAACACCGCACAAAATGTGTAGAAAGACTGCGCATTCAAACCTTCGAAGGTACCTCATCTCGGAGATCCTAAGAAGTAAACATCGAAAGCAGTACATAAATAAAGAGTCAAGCGATGAGAAGATTAAAGGATTCCATGATGTATGTTTGCTCAAGAACGACCACCTACAAAGAAGGGAGATTCCTTGCGGCTATCGTCAAACAGCTCCATTCGCATTTAAATATGACTTAAGCCCTACGAAATGGTCCTTGTCGAAATCAAAATGATTGAAACAGGCTATCACTATAAACGGTCGGTGGTAAGAGAAAAGGAAAAGTAGTTAGTATATTGGGATGGCCTCACAAGTCACTACCACCACTAAGTGCATTCAACCACCTCTAGTGTGCTTTAAGGAGTCGAATGCATTAGGCACCGCTGACGGATAGATTAAAGCGGAATATTTCATCCTTCACTCTTCAGCAAACCATCGCAAACCTGCAAGGTGATAACACGAGCGCGGTTATCCCTGATGTTAGTCCCTTGATGGACATAACTATTATAGCTGATCCTTAAAGGAAATTCGGAATCTGCTAAGTTTTCGTCCTTGATTAGCTCCACCGGAAACTCCGTGCAAAATTTTCGGATTGCATTGCAATGTTTTTCAATAGCGGCAGGAGTAAGATGAAGAAAATTGGGTATCTTTACTAACTCAAGATTACCCTAAATAGGAAATTTACTACTTTAAGAAGTATTAATAGGTTGGTGCAAATATAATGGTGAATCCAGTCATCATGAAAATTATAAGTACACTTTATGCTGATTACTGTTTACTTATATCACTGTTGTACACTTCAATGGGCGTGTGTAGCGCAGCGGTCAGAGGAGTCCTTCAATAGTCATGAGATCGATCTCCGCGCCCAAAGCACACAAATCCTTCCATCCATCCGGGTCGGCAAGTAGCAACACTGGCTCGATACATCGGTAGGCCACCGCGAGTGATTGTAAAGGCCAGGTAGGCATTCAATCACCTCCAAACGATGCTTAATGAAGTAGAATACATTGTGCATCCCTAAGGGATTGATCAACGCCGAGAGCTTTATCCTTCCTTTACTACACTGCTTCAACGATTATTTGTTGTTCAACTAATTGCCATATGCTTTTTTTTGATACCTAGTTCACGATTTTAGACCCGTTTAAAATATCTTTTAAATACGTGAAAATCCCATCGTTTTGCTCCATGAGTTCAAAGCTGGACATACAGGAACGGTAGTAATCCGAGATATCATCAAAACATAGGTCAGAAATGGATTTCTGAAAGACCAGCACGCAGACTGATCGCAAAGCTCTGCACCATAGATGCGAGCCTTCATGATGGAGGAGGCCGTAGACGCCTACCAGCAGTTGACGTCTGCCATAAAAAAGCCAACAATTCAAGCTGCGCCTCCAAAAACAACTTGAACAGCTGTAGAAGAATCAACGCTCATGATTCCACAATCATTCATCGTTTGCAAACCATTAAAAAACGTGAAAATGATGACTAGCAGTAAGATTGTCATCAAGAAGTTCGTTTCATTTACATAAAAAACAACCCACTTATTGACTACATTGTCACATACGATCAATGTGGATCCTCTACTACAACTAACGACATTTGGTTCAATGATTATACATAGGTGAAGCTCTGAAGCAATTTCAAGAGTCCTCTTTGTACCAAGAAAAGTTTTCGGTGACTTTTTCTTTTTAGGCAGCAGTAATCCTATTATAACACGCCTTCTGTGTCAGTCAGACTATAACAGCAGATAATAGTGTTCCGAAATCGATGGCATCATGAAAGTTCAGCGTATTCACCCAGGCGTGACCAATAGAAAAAGTGCAATACTCTTGCATGAAAACGCTCTTGAATTTTGCACAAATAAGGCCGTAGAAGACGGATGAATCGGACTACGACAGCTTGCGTCATCCACTACAGCCACCAGACCACTGAATAACCAACTACCACTTCTTCCAAGCATCTCTACTATTACTAGCTGAGATTTTTTACGATTAAGCCGCTTCTAAAAATACCAATGTGAAATTCATCGCTTCCAAAACCTCAGAATTTTATGTTAGTGGAATAAATAAATTTGTATCTTATTGGCAAAAGTGTTTAGTCTGTAGTGTTTTTAACAAGGTTTGTTGCAGCACAGTTACAACGATGTCAAAATCACGGTCCGAAAGCACCATTACTTTTGCACCAAGCTATAGAATATAGAATGAAAAATGGCGAGTGATCTGCGAAAGGAAACACACTTGCTTTTTAAAAGGCGCCCTTTTCTCAGGGTCAGGACGAGATCCCATTCGAATTGGGAGCGGTACCACTGATGAAGCAAACGACCTTGCGGCTGGCCAAACTGCTGTCCAGTCCTATAAAATTTGCTATGGAGCAAAAAAAGAGAGTACAGAGATAAGGATATAGAAGTATATAAAAGAAAAAGCAGTTTACAAGCTAAACAAAACTAGGAACCAGTAGGAAAGACAGCCCACTTGATCAACAGCCATTTCCTCACTCCTTGGTCTGCGCACTGCAAGACGGTCATGGATATCAAGTCGGCTGCGATCAGACACACTAGCCCGGCCAGTTGCTTGCTCTATCTTAAAAACAAAAAAAAGTAGTAAACTAAAATAAACATCGAAAACCAGCCGCAAACGCACCATAAGTTGTCCACGAAGCTTACGTTTCGGCATAACGAACATCTCATTGAACTTCGTATTCTGAACTTAAGGAGTTATCTATCTTAACTAATGGGCATAACTTCGGAATTTACAGACTAAATCAAAGTCATTATAATTCTTCGTCATAATTATAATTTACTAAGGGAACAAACTTTAACATGAAATAAACTGATTTATCGTCTATCACATGTATCACCTGTAGTCCCGTTGATCGTCGAATGAATCGAGTGGGCTGCAGTAAATCCTCCATTTTCCCCTATTGCGTGCAAGAGTAGCCTAGTGCTCACTCTAGGGGACTGGTCGAGCATCACATCTTTTTTCTAGGCTCTTCGCGAAGAACTCTGACCATCGAGTCGGTGGTCTTCATGCAGTGCGTTTAATACAGTCACCGAGGACCGAGGAATACAGTCACTAACGGTTCTTGTCTACCGGTTGTCATTTATACGCATTACGTGTCCTGCCCACCTTATCTTCGACTGTTTGGCGTACAGAACGGCATCCTTGATTTTTGGTCGTTGACGCAGGTCGGAGCTTCGGATCCCTTCGTTTACTTATGTGAAACGGGATACTCCTAGCATCGTCCTTTCGACTGCGTACTCAATAACGCTGAGTGATTTTTCATCCTGTTTACGCAGTGACCAGGTTTCTGACGCATACCTTAACCGAGGAAGTATCGTTGAGTCGAAAAGGTGGGCATGGAGTCGGGTGTACTTTGTTTTCATCACTACATCCTCGATGCTCTTGAAAGCCACACAAGCCATTCGTTTCATTATGCTCAACTCTGGAGCTAAGTCGTTCGTCATACTGATTATCCGATCTAGATAGACAAAACTGGAGCATTCGGAGATATTCGTTCCGTTGAGCGTGAATGGGGCATATGAAACTAATCCGTCCTTCACGAACATCGTTTTTGTGGGACTTAGCCGAAGAGAAATCTTTCCACAGGCTTTAACAAAGTCGGCAAACATTTGTTCCGCTTGGCTAATGTTTGGTTTTATAAGGACGATGTCACTAGCAAAACGAAAACGGTGTAATTACCGACCATCGATTTTCACTCCCATGTTGTTCCATTCCAATGTTCGCATGACGTTCTCGACAGTCGCAGTGAATAACTTTGGCAAGATGGTATGGCCTTGCTTAATTCCTCTTCTGACGTCGATGTTAATATCGTTGTAGAATGATGATATCTTGTTTGTGAAATTTTTTTGTACAGCTCACTAAGAATCTTTATGTACTGAATAGGGACCCCCTTGACTATCAATGGCTTCCATGACTGCTTCTATCTCAATTGAGTCAAAGCTCTTCTTTAAATCGATGAAAGTAAGACAGGGACGGTCTTTTGTACTCTCGCGATACTTCAATGAGCCTTGTTACCGTGTGGATGTGGTCCATCGTACTAAATCCCTTTTCGAAACCCTGCTTGCTCACATGGCTGCCCTTCGTCTAGTGTTCTGTCAATCCTGTTTAGGACGACTCAAGTGAAAAGTTTGCAGACAACAGATAGCAAGTAGATTGGGCGATAGTTGCTGACATCGTGGAGGTCACTCTTCTTGAACATTAGCACGGTCTTGCTGCTCTTCCACTGAGTAGGGACCTTGCCTTCAGATAGGTAACGTGTGAAGAGCCGAGCCAGTGTGTTTATGAGGACTGACGGAAGGTTCTTCACGTGTACACATCTTATCCCGTCCGGACCTGGAGCTGTTCGATTTTTCAAGCACGAAATGGCATGTCGGACTTCCGAAGAGAGAACAGGTGGTACAACATATCCATCCTCCTTTATTTCATATGACGGGAGGTGGATGTGGCTATCGAAGAGATCTGAGTAGTATTCGTGAATGATTTTCTTTTTTAATTTAGCGGATTTTTTTAAAATTTAGTGGCTTTTTTCCCCTTTCCGCAAGAAGTAGAATCTTACACGAAGGACGCGATGGTCCGATACCGTGTAGAATTTTGAGACAACAGCGACATCGGTTAGGGGAAACCATCGGTATGCTATGATGTGGTCTATTTCGTTATGGCACTCTTCACTGGGAGACTCCACGTTCATCGTTGAGGCTTCAGGAATTGCGAGTTACTATGGATGGTCTTGGTCGTTATGATAAACTCTGAGAGCCGCTCACCTTGTTCTTTCCATTCTAATCCGTGGGTCCCAATGTGACGTTCCTCAGACGTTCTTCTTGGTCCAATCTTGGCGTTAAAATCTCCATTGATGACCTTGAAGAATGTGAGGTGTTCTCTACAGAACTCCAAGTCCACATAGAACGCCCTGACTTCTTTTTTGGTCATAGTTTGATGTCGGCGTGTAAACGACGAAGACTGTCAAAACCGGTATTGATCCACATCTTTTTAATCGTAAACGTCCGATTACGGTTGTAAGCTGTTCGAATGGATCGATGTTCATGGACAAACTGGTGTTGAGGAGAACGCCGACGCCGCCGACTCCTCTAGTGTCGTATTTTCTCAGGAACAGGGCTTTCCCGGTGTCACAGACGGCGTTAAATGGGTGGACTCGTCTCGTCTCAGCCAGGCCGATGACGTCGTTCCTCATCTTTCTCGCTTGCATGATCAAGTCTTCTATCGAGACTCGGATGCAAGTGTACGTGCATTGTAGGTACAGATCGTTACCTTAGTTCTTCTGCAATCCAAACAGCTTCCATCGGCCCTTGAGATTTTGGCAGCCTCTCCGTACCCGCCCTACTCAACGCTGCCGAATTGGGGGGCTCTTTCGGGATCAGGGGGAATGAAGCCCATTTCATTCACTGTGTTTAGCAATTGATACCCACGTATAGCTTGATGAGCTCAGAATGTGGGGGGCTGGGTATGCTCACGGGTAGTTTGCCAGGCTCTCCCAGAGTGCACATAGAGCTTATTTGTTGGAGGCGACTCCTAATCGCCTCCCACATACTTCCCTGTAACTTGATTGCATGCTTTTGGCTGAATCCACTCCTAGAATAGAATCCGTAAAAACTAGAACGCACCCACACACGCTGCATAAATACGCCTCGTAAATACATGAAGTATGTGCCAAATCGTCGCAGCAGAAACAGGGAGTCCATGCCCTGGAACCAAATGCGGCTCAGCGAAGCAAAGGTCGCTTTTGGTCCGCGGTTAAACCACTACCCCGCACCTGGGGACGCGCCACGTAGCCTCGCGACATACCGGCTTGAGATCCCTCATATGAGGGACTTCCGTGGTTGTCGTTTATAATCAATCAAAAATCGAAAAAAATCGTTCCAAAAAGTCAACTACCATGAAAACAGAAAGTCTAACCTGGGGCTCAAATGCCACTTGACTACTGGTTTCGCTCCTTGGCTTTCTTGCAAGATCCTCAGATACTGCGGCGCGTAGCTTCTCAGCTAGAGTTGAGTGCAATCGTACTGAACACGACGTCCTTGCTCGGCAGAACATCCTTAAAAACATCCCAACAGTAATAAATAAACAGGTCAAACAATGAAAGAAACAGATAGAGGATAGACAACCATGAATAGGACAGGTTCACTGTATTAACAACTATAATACAGAAATAAAGAGCACGAGTAGCGCAGTGGTTGGAGGCGCCCTGCGCTACACATAGGATCGATCCCTGCGCTCATGGCCCACCAAGCCGTTCATCCCTCCGGGGTTGGCAAATTGGTACCAGACTTGTTTGGGTGTCTGGAAGGATAGCACCACTAGCTCGATACATCAGTAGGCCAGAGCGAATCATTGTAAAGGCCAGATATGCATTCAATCACCTCCAACGATGCCTATTGAAGTCGAATGCATGGCGCATCCCTCAGTGATTCACTAATGCCGAGAACTTTATCCTTTATCCCTTAATACAAAAACGAACAGAAAGGTAGACTAGTCTTGAGGATTATTAGCTTTTTGAAACCTAAACAACTGCGGCGACACCTCACTCTACCAGTAAGCGACGGCTCGAAAGAGTTCACACAGAAACTCCTGGTATAACCCATTATGCAAACCCCTCTTAATTTATCAAATGCTCTCGCTTAACATTTGAAAGCGAAACAGTCTCCTGTGGAAAGAAGAAGCGGATAGAGGCAAGTGATTTGAAAGACGGTTTATCAGACTTTTACTCAATCTGGATGCTATCCTGAGCACGTCCCTTGCCAGATGACGTTGTCGCAATGAAGAGTTCTCTTTTACTGTATCAAACTATTATGGTCATCTATAAAATCCCTTACCAGAGTTCTTCGAATGGTTAGAGTAAAGGATGCTACGCACTTTCCCCAGAAATGTTCAAGGTCGGCATGCAAGTACAACTTGTTCAGATTCTAGTGACCTTGCTGCAGCTTAAGCTCAAAAACTTCCTCCATATTAGGAATATAACTGTAGAAAAACAGAGGACAGAACTGAACGGAAAAGAAGAAGAACACCTAAAGGGCCAATGGTAATTGAACTTGTGGTCGACCATGTGGACCATCCTTCCTTTGTGATAATGGATGATGTCCGATGTTGATTTTACTACTGCCGATGTTTCAATAGCTAGAGTCGTTAAAAACTTACACAGCACCTTTTCTCCTATCGCTCTAAGAGTTCACTGTGAGCTGTATAGCAGTGCTTGTTTGAGAATTAAAAAGCACCTACCCTATATCGATATGAATTGAAACCAATGCAATTCATCTGCTCTACCAATTGCTTCGCCAAAGCGCTTACTTAGAATCCATCGGCTTTCAATAAACAAATACAGAAAGCCGGCGAATGAGAGTGATGGAATTTTGTGGCTCTTAAACATTAGTAGACATTCAGTACTTAATCTACATGTATTAACTATTCTCTGAATAGTTCCTATCTTCTATATTACCGTAGGTTTCCTACGCGAACTATGCTAGGCACATTTATCCTTGCCTTTTAAGCTATGCCTATACCTCTGCATCACTTTCATAAAAACTTTTATGCTAACGAAGCTTCCTGTATCCTTCCAGGGCAGCCACTGGCTCCACAGTCTTTCTTGAAGAGTGGTGTTCTATATGGATCTTCTCTCTCGTACTACGTCTTCTCATCACCTTGCCACCCCTACTGTTTTGGTATTAGACTTATCGCTCCAAAACGAATAAAAGTCCAATCCTAGGGTAAACGACACATACGTTTTAAACACTTTAGGCACTTAAGTGATATATTCTGAAGCTATGGAAACGATTTTCCAATATTTAGTGCCTCATACGGCTCGTATTTCCAAAGACACCCGCTAGGTACTGATGGCTCTTGTCGCAAAAGATTTACTAAAGAGTTGTCCCTTATTGTCCCTTATGTTTTCCATCGATTTGCACTTCACTTTGATTGCTGCCTTCCTCTTCTTTGTTTCCCAAAGGTATCTATGATTTCATCGAAAACATGAGGACGGGTTCTGCTCTTTGAAGGACACAATTTTAAACTGGAAAGTTTATGTACTTGAAGGAACTGCTTAGTTGAAGAAATAAAGGACCACCTTCTTGCGAAGAAAGAAACTGAAGCAAAAAATCCGTCTCTGCAAATATTTTCGCAAAAATTTTGCAAAGTAGAGGAAGAAATTAAACAACACACATTAGGAAGGGAAAGTGAAAAAGGAGAAGACCAGAAAGACGACGAGGAAAACACATATGGATTGTGACCGAAGTTAAAAGCACTAGAGGAAAAGTACTTTTAAAGAAAGGAAGAAAAAAAGGAAACTATAAAGGTAAAAGTGAAAAGTGCTAGGAGGCAAGACATGACCTGAGACCTCATACTGCCGTGAGAAGTCCTTTCTGTTTCGCTACAAAGCTGTGCAGTCCGATCTTCACCAGCAGTACCAGACAAATAAAACGTGACGAACCAGTGATTGCGTCTCAATTCTGCAATAGTGCGTGGTTCAAGAGGTCCGACGGTTTAGCAACTTTTAGCGTTGTAGCGCACTGGCTCACCACTAGCAAAGTGGAGCAGTATTGCTACAGACGCACGGGTCAACTATCTAGTGATCTTCCGGTCGGTTACACGTAAAATCTGTTTCCTCTGCCGACTGAACCACAACGGGACAAAGAAGGACATAATAGTCTGTAGGGGTATCGAGCCATTTACTTTCAAAAGTGCCCACGTGACAGAGCTCCTTATTAGGTTCTCAAGAGAATTATTTAGCTGGCGTTTCTAACCTCACACTTTAAAAAGCTATCTGAAATTCACAGTACGCGAAATGTGTAAATAAATACCTGGATACTTGCATGGCGCGTCTTCACTGGTTGTGCGGGCCCCAGCATAATTCCCACTTTTTCGGTTTTGCTGGTTTAAGCATTGTTGTTCCCTGGAGTCCCGAGGTCAGCTTGGCCAACGTCAACCCAAGGCGTCACCATCCCACGCGGTCGCATCCATTGTGTATCACGGCGAGATTTGCCACCACGCGACTGGTTTGATACCAAGACGGTGGTGGATCCTGGTATTGGTCTACTATTGCCTGGCCTTCCTGATGAAAAACACCGGAGTCCTTCTCAGCTTGGGAAACCGTGCTGAGGAGATGAATCTCCCACTGTACATCGCAGTCCCGACACCTAGGAACACCTGCCAGCCACGATGAGGCGGTGAACCGTTGTGAGGATGTAAATAAATATGAAGTAAAGACAAGCAGTATTTTCTAAATAGCTTTACCAACAACATGATGGCCACCTATTCCATCACGGTAAGGGGCTATTCTTCTGATGCAGAAGAAATTTCTCAAAGATCGAAGTACTTCGAAAATTTCCAGTCGGTTAGCGAAATGTCCGATGAGTATTCCGAGCGGAGTAAGGTTTCGTGTCCGGTTTCATTTCAAACCCACTGTTGCTCATGCAACATGTGGTTAGATGTTGTTGAGCAACAGAATTGGTCCTTTCCAATCAAACAGTTTCTTTCGGAAAACTTACAGTTTTGGTGGTTCTTGTCAATTTTTTTGACAACACTTCGCAGCTATAATGATCTTTTCGAGGTTGAAGACATGGAGTGGGTGATTTCATCCGGGAAATATGAAAAAAGCCATCAGAACCTCAGATTTAATCTTATTCTCAATGAGAATTTGGCTCCAGGAAATATGACAAACCACAGGATCGACTTTCTCTTAACCTCGGCATTGACCAACAATTCACTGTTTTCTTGATGAGCGGACACGAGATTGTTATTAGAGCAGTGATTAATTCAGAATAGTTGACACGTCTGCGGTTTGGTCTTCTCCAGAGTTCCGAAAGGTTAATTTGACATGCGATCTACTCAGCTAGACACTTTCGTAACCTCAACAGATAGAACTTGATACGCAGATTTTCGTCCACATAGCAAACGGCATCGTTTCTTTCATTGATGAGGTACTACGAGGTTCATAAGCAACTTTATTCGGGTAACCTTTCGGCTCCTTCGCCTTCTTCAGGGTCGGATTGGTCCGAGTCAATCGTCCACAGCTCTTCTTCTTCCGATGTGGGTTTTCGTGATCGCATCGAATCGAATCCAGTGGAGAACCGTTCGAATGAAGTTATCTCACTCGCCAGTGCTCTGCTCTGCTCTTTTTATACCTTATGGTTTTTAAACGAGGTGCTGTTTTAAAGAGAAGGAATCTCTGAACATGGCATAGCAAATTGCCAATTCCACTGGCTACGAAATGGCTGCTTCTATGGATAGGTTTAGGACAAAAAACAAAAGCACCAAACGATCAATCTTGTGAAAATATTCCATTTAACCTCCCATCGTGCTTAATAAGTAAGTAAGTACTGCAAAACATTGCTCAAAAAGAGCTGGTCTAAAGAATTCGGTAACATTGGTTGAAATACCACCGACACTATAAGATTCCAGGTAGTTCTTAATCGCTTGTAGAGCATCAGTGTTTTAATCTAAAACTGCATAATGTGTCCTAACGGTAGAGGCAGGTGCATGTTCGGGTACCGCGTACCTCATCGCTTGTAGAGCATGTGGGAACGAATAAACGGGAAAACGGGTAGACCATTCCGCATCCGTTCAAATGAACACCTAGTTGGTAAACTTAAAGTTAAACGAAGTACTCAAATAGGCTCGGGTAGAGCACAGAGACATAAAAAGGGGAGGTTTTAAAGTAAAATGCACTGTCCTCGCACAGAAATTCAACACATCAACGCGGAAATCTCTTGAAGCGTTTTAGAGAGATTCCAGAAATCCAAAAATGATCCTCAAAGAGGACTGCCTTGTGATCACGCGCGACCCCACGTAATATTTGAGGCTCATTATTTGACGTGAGCCAGAGACATTCCTCACCCATGTTAGACTCTGCGACTGGTGAGAAAAGTTGAAGACTATGACTGTATATATATGTATATGGAAAGGATTCCTAGTGGTTGTACTTATTAAGTCTGGTGGGCCTGACTCCCTTCCAGCCAATGTTTTGCAAAAATGCAGATATTTACGTGCAAGGAAACTACACAGCGTTTTTTTTCCAACCATTGGTTTCTTAAGTGTGCAGGGGTCAAAGGTCCAAAGTCTTCATAGATCCCTTTCCATCTAGCTGCGAAGCAAGTACAAGAGTGTTAGGATTTAATTTGAAGAAACCAGAAAGAACACGCATAAAGAGAGAACATTAATTGCGGAGAATGTTGCCCACAGGTATGCTTGAAAAGCAAGGATAAAGGTAGTTAATAGTAATCATAGTTAGTATCCAGCAATATAGAAACTTGGAACTTTTCGAGGGGATAGTTACTATACAAAAATAACATGAACTACATAGCTAAACAGAAAAAAAACAATACCATTGATCCCGTGCGGGCTCTTCAAAAAAAGGCATCGACCAACTGTCAGACCTGAAATTCTGCGCTCAGCTTTTCGACTCAACAGTCCTCCAATACTCCGTTGTGAAGCAGATACGTGGGTGATACCTCAACTACGTCGGAGAATTCTGCGCAGCACTTACAGGGGACATTAACGACGTCCTTTGAAATTTATCATTATTTACTATTATTATTGTCATTAATATTACTGTTATTATTTGCGTGGTTCAGTTCTTAGAAAACTACACTTTCTTCAAAATATAGAGAAAAATCTTCAAAAAGAAAACACAAATGGAGCGCCCATATAATGAGAAAAGTCAGTGACAGGTGGGCGACCCTAAATACAAGAGCGAGTAGTAGTACCACTTTCAGGATGGTGGCGGGAGGCGTGTCTGTAGCTAACTCAGCTGCACTTGTATAGTAGTGAGTCATAGGTTACGGGATGACATCTGCATACGTCGCCATACTTGGAACACACCAGCATCATTGATGACGATCACGCGGGGAACGAAACAATGGAGGATAGAATTATACTCACTCATAGAGGAGGGGCGCCGCCCTAGTACACATGCGAAAAAGTACGTTGTTACTGATGCTTCTATTTAACATCTGATTTTTCGTCATAATTAGTGGGTTTTTACTTACTTATGAGTGAGGAACGCTTCAGGTCGGTCTTATGTGTTAATGAGTCTGTATTACAACGATGGCAAATCTGGTACGCTTGCAGTTCAGAGTCATCATTTTGAGCTTGTCATGTGAACAGTTGCGTCGCTCGGGAGAGTACCGACAACACACATGTGCTCTCTTATAGAGATAGTCAAGGTTTCCGCCCAATACTGTGTCGATTCTTATCGCGCATACCACAGATAAGTAAGGTCTGAGTTTCACGCTTCAAAGGCACGTTCATATGCAGCGCCATCTCTCCCATCCATCGTATCTAAATGCTTTCTCTTTCTTTGGTTATATAAGTAGATTCTTATGGTCAGCGTCTTAGTCCTCTAGATAAAGTAATAGTTTTTTAATGGCGACAACCTCTGCGAAAACCTAATTAATGCATTTTTAACTCCTGTTATAGAAATTTGTTAGAACTTTTTCTATACATTATCGCAACATGTACTGCACTTTTTGATTTCAACCTTAATCACGGTTTCTTTACAAAGATATTGACCTGCACAGTTCCCCCAGTATAAATGCCGAACTCTTGCAAGTATGTGAAATCTTAGTTTCCACAATAATTACTGTGTTACTGGTTCTCTCCTAAAAAAAAATCCTTTAAAGTTGTTTAGGAAGTTTTATTGATTAACAGTATTTTTGTTTTCTGCATCACCCTGCATGACATCTGCTGTGTGGATAAGAGCACTTCTTGCACTCACTTCGTTTTCCTCGCTTTCAATCTCTGCAAAGGTCTTCGAACACTTCGTTGCCTCGGCTGCTGCTTGAGATTTTCTTTATGAAGGTCGCAAAATGTTAGTCAAGTCAATTCTTCCTGCCATCTTGGAAATATCCGGGCTAAGGCGTTCCCATGTGGATTGGAGGATAGCTTTGAGGCTGCGATCGAACTAGCGCCTTTGTTTCCTGACCGACGGCATCACTAACCACTGCGCTATTCCTGCCCAATTAATAGTAATACTTTAAAAATAAACCTTATATTTTCCTTTCCATAATATTATAATTAACAACTCAACGTTACATGGTAGCAACTTCGACCCAGTTTCTTAAACCTTTCCTCCAAACGGAAACATTGTTAAGTGACATAATTATCACTGGCTTCTTATCGCTCACATCACTCACCTATCGTTGACCGTCGACTAAAAACTATCGGAAGAGTTTCCATTTGTGCATGTCCGCTAAAAGAATGGACCAGTAGGTTTTTCTTCGTTGCAAAAATGCGAACACCATCATGCTGTTATATGCTAAAGATATAAAAGTTTTTTACAACAACCTCGCGTTAGCTCAGTCGTGTAGAAAACTATTGATCCTTGTATCGCAGTTCAATGAAAGTTGGCTCCTAAGATATTGCCACGGCACGAGACAACAAAGAAAGTACTGTACTGACTGCTATAGGAAGCACTGTGCTCTTTAAAGCGGATCATATTGGATCACAATGATAGATCTACATCCGCCTTGTATAAAAGGAAACCGCTGAGTGGAGTTTCCAGTTCGAAGGACGATACCTCCATTGGATTCGACTCGATGTGACAACGAACACCTACGTCGCGATAAGAACCAGCTGTGGATAATCGACTAGGTTCAATACGGTTCTGTAGAAGGCGAAGCCGCAGAAATGTTAACCGAATAAGAGTTTATACCAACTTCGTGCTAGCTCATTCATGCACAAAAATTACTGATTTTTTGCTACCGAGGAATGTAAATCGGTCTTTAATGTATCCAAGGTATATTAAGGGGAGCGTGTAGCGCTCTGGTTAGAGGTGCCCCTGCAAAACACATGGATTCGATCTTGTGCCCTAGGCACAGCAAGCCTTTCATCCCTCCGGGGTCGACAAATTGGTACCAATCTTGTCTGGGAGGACAGTGCCGCTGACTCAATACGTCAGTGGGCCACCGTGACCCATTGTAGAGGCCAGATATTCATTGAATCACTTCCAACGATGCCTAGTGAAGTCGCATCCATGGTGCATCTCTCAGGGATTGACCAACATCTAAAGCTTCATCCTTTGTCCTATTATATATTCATGTTTATCACGAACAAGTCTGATGTTTAGGTAAATAGTCTTTCTATTGTTGGTTCAGTACCACATAGAGACCAAACTCACGCATTCAGGTTTCTAAGATGATGGGACAAATTTGGCGATACTATAAGCTCACCAAGTTGTTCCATTTGTGAAAAAAGAAGAACTTCACTATGATTTTCTTCCATTTTGATTCAGGCATTCTTTGGATCCGTTGATCTTCGATCCAGTTTTCCAAAGTGTTTGTCGAAATCAGAGATGATCTAAATGAGCACACTGTTGTTTGTTGAAATTATCGTTAGACTCGAAATGGTTAATACAAGGATATACGTGAGTTTTCCAAAGTTCGAGCAAGCGCACCTTCATCGATGAGGTGTATCGACTATTGGCTAATTGAGATACACACTGCATCCTGAAAGCAATCCACTCTTTATCCACCATGTCGTCTCAAAATCGACGCAGGTCATTCATTTTAAATCGGAACTCATAATTTTGGAAATCGTATATTACTCAGAAAGTGTTATTTATTCATTTTCGTTCCTTCCTGCATTAAGTGTGCTGTAACAATAGTGGCAGTTTCCATAAGATAATCACAGATTTCATCAGAACTTCGTGAGGCTGCAGAATTTTTGGTGATTACGGCATGGGAACAACTGTTAACTATTTGTCTCTTGAGGGCTATGTGACTCATGTTAGCCAGAATGGATTTTTAGTCTTTTTTAGCGATTATATCAAGGTAAACAGATGGGGGGATAAAATACTAGATGTTGATTGCTCCCCTCGGTTATGTGCTATGCATTCGACTCCACTAAGCGTCGTAGAGGGTGATGCATATTCAGTTTGCACAACGAATTGCTTGGCTTACCGTCAGAGTCAGTGTTTTCGCTCTCACAGGCAAGTCTGACATTATTTTTCTGAGTACGAAGGGATGAAGGCCATAGTTTAGCCATGGTGCGTTATCTAAACGATCACACTGGTCTGTTGCATGGCACCTATAGACATTGCAGTGTACGTGCCCTTATATCAAAATAAATTGCAAAGAAGTGCAACTGTGAGCAGTTTTCGCTGCAGATCTCACTCTCAAAAGCCTCACTTTCAAGACTAAGGGTCCGTAAGGCGTTGTACGGTCCACCTGCACGCAGACAAACGTTTTGTACCGTAGGTTGAAAAAATTCCCGTAAGTATTGCTTGTACATGATGTTGTTTTCCCATTACCAAACAACCACCAGATAATCACCGTTTACCACCTTCGTCTCTAAAAGTTTTTGATTCTTGTAATACGATGAACCTATATTTATTTCCGTAAATGGAAAAGCGTTGACAGAATTTGTTTTAGAGAGATGGTTTCCACCATTTTCCTGCATGCTGCAACAGCTATTACTGCTGTGTTGTTGACGTCAGGCATTTGGCTGACGGTGAGACGATCTAAAAAGAATAACAATAACAAAATTAAAGCTTGTTTAACCCATAACGGCCAAGATCCATAGGATACAATGGGCTTACTGCGAAAACAATAGTCGCTCCCAAGTTTCGACTAATATATCTCTGCTCTCGGCTAATATCAGATTTCATCATTAGTAAGAGAAACCACTAGGTCGTAGACGTTACTACAAGATATAAGTCATTTTATTCCACAAGGCAAAATTTTGGATAGCGATATGCGTTTTCTTGATATATTTGTGTCTATTCGTCCCAACGGTTTACCGCCTCTCCATGGCTAGGAGGTGTTTCTGGATGTAGGGGCTACGATGTACAGCGGAGCGATTCATCCCCCACAGCAAGGTCTCCCAAGCCCAGATGGAGTCCGGCGTTTCTACCAGGAAGCACATCTGAAATAAAAAACCAATATTAGGATCCACCTCCGTCCTAGCGTCAAACTAGTCGCTTGGTGGCAAATTTCCAACTGATCCACAAGGGTGGCGGCGACCTGTGGTGGTGACGACCTTGGGCAGACATTGGCTAGGCTGCCTTGGGACTCCAATGAACCACAATAGCTAAGCCAGCAAAACTCCGAAAAAAAAATGGAAACTACACTGTTGCCCACATAAGTAGTGTCCAAGTATCCAAGTACCTAAGTATTTACGCCTATTTAGAGCACAAAATACGAAAGGCGGCATTTCGCTCCTCAGAATACGATTGGGTTCTCCAAGGTAGACAGCTACGGATCTAGAAGATGAAAGATTTCTCGTTTTTCGACGATGAGATTCCAATTTCTTTCACTGGGGCCTATTTTTCTCACCTCTTTTCGTCAATCCTGTTATTTCAAACATCAATGAAACTTAATAGGCGGAATTTCGTAAACTGCGACACAGTGGTATTCCCATCGTATTGTTTATGTTTGCAGCTGCTGTCCTTGCGTTGGAATCTGGAAAACCCAAGTCTCGTGGTCATTTTTTGGATGTTTCAGTTCTAAACATGTGTAAAATTGGAGAGCTGCTCCATAAATTACAGTACGGTTAAGACCGTCGAGTGAAGATTTCTCTACAAATTGATAAAATTCCCATCTCTAAATTCATTCGCTTTTAACAAGTGGAAATTGCATGCATTGCGAGGATTCCGGCACTTATTGATTCTACTAGTTTTCTCTTGCCCGTCATTCAGGCCATCCAGAAGGTCTTCGGATTTGCGTGTTGTTTCGGCTACCACTTGAGGACTTTATCTTTTTTACGAGTGTCTGGTCGATCTGATCCTTCCTAGACTCCTGTGATAGCCCTTTTAGAGCCTTCGTAGGTCTCTTTACAGGTATACGCAAGTATTTACGGATTGAATGGAAATGTTCATAAGCAAGTCTGGGAGAAATTTCCCGAGCGTAAAGGAATGGAAATATTGGTTCCCCCATCGGAGCAGTCGAATCACTAGGTACAGGGCGCGTATTACACAATATCTCTAGCCACTGTTTCTTGGCCACCGGTTTCAACATTGGCACTCGGAAAATGAGCTCAGAGTAAACCAATCCTAAGAAACGCAGCAATGCTCTCAATGGTATTCGTCATCGTCATGAAATCCCCAGTTCCGACGAAAATATGTTGGAAGGATTTTATGTCCAAAGTTTCGTAGAGTAGTAGTGGGTGGGATTTTAAATGACAGTAAGGAAACATCAATGATTGAATGTATGGAGTTTGAAACGAGCAACTACAAAGTGTCATTAACTGCAGCTGCGAGTAGAGCTGATTAACTTTGGTTACAAACACGTCCGCTCATCGTGCAGGTGGCCGTCCTAGGGAAAACCTGCTATTTCGTGGAGTCAACTACACAGTTCTATTTGTCCATCTGTCGTCCGTTTTCTCACTATCTGACCTGCCCATCTGTGTTTCGCCATCGATGTATATTCTCCTGGATCCCGAAGATGTGACAGATTTCGAAGATCAGAGCTCCGTATTTATTTCAGAAGACGTCGTTCAAGATCTTTCGAAATGAGAATTCTCTGAAATCAGAAGGAAGTAATGAACTCCATTGAACTTCCTATTTCGCTTTTTTCTGCCAAATCTTGCATCTGGGACGGCAGGGCGATTGTAGATCTTTCTTTATAATGGATTTATAGTTAAAATATCTTTTTGTAAGGGACGTTTACATGGTTAGGGGCGACAAAGACACTTATTTCTATAATACCGTAAATTTTTCAGTTTGTCGAGTACTGCAGTTGTCAAAAATCACCACCATTTGCCAAAAAACAAGCACTGGGCATTATGTGTTAAAGTCATTTGTTTCATATTTTGATCGGCTGTGATTAGAAGTTGATTCAGGCGTACTTCGTTGGAGTAAAGCCGGCAGAAAAGCAATATGAAGACGCACGACCGAACAAGAACACCTGCAAGCCTCCACAGCCGGTGGAATGCGGAAAAACTTGCGAGTTGGTGTTCAGCCGAAATTTGTCACCTTAGAACTGGGATTTCATAGGATAGTTGCGAATTTTGGTAAATTTCAAATACAGAATTACTCGACATCAGGTGTTGTGAAGATCCCAGCACAACACTTCATATATCAGATTCATTTTGCTACATCAATCATTTGCGAACCGCAGGAATCTTCCAGAGCTTTGCGGTTGTAAAATATCTGGTGCCGACTAAAGAGAGATGAGATGCTTGGTCGCCCTAGGTCACTTTAGTGGAACCAGGGCCTTTTGAAAGGCATCACTAGGAAACGCAGGAAAGCGAGATTTTTCTCTACATGCACGACATATCCGTTTTTGTGAATGCTTTCAACTGGATATAACACATTTAAAGGAAATGGGCATTCATGGAGTTTAATTCAAGGATTGGGAGGACGTGTATAGCGCAGCGGTTAGAGGTGCACTGTGATACACACGTGATCCTCGGTTCAATACTGCCTCCGAATTCATCAAGCTTCCATCCATCCGAGGTCCGCTAATAGGTCTCGTTCTTATCTGAGATCATAGCAGCACTGACTCGACAGGTCGGTACACCAATGCACGTCACTGTACAGGCCAAATAGGCATTCATCACCTCTAACGATGCCTAATGAAGTTGCATGCGTTTTGCATTCCTTAGAAATTGATTAGCGCCGAACATTTAACACTTCTATGCTTTTAATTCTAGGACTGATTACATCTTCAGGTGATCTCATAAAGCGATTAGAATCCACGGCTGGGGTCGTAATTTTGGATTTTGACGAATACAGGGTTGAAAAAAACGGAGTGGATTTTGCTTTTGCGGAATCCCACACATTAAAAAAAATGTGAATAATGATTGCACACCTTGTCGAATTTAAGCTAACACGAGGTTGATATAATTGTTTATTCGGCTAACGTTCTACACGTCTTTGGCTTCATCAGAGCCAATGATGCCAGTCGATGGGCCACAGTTGTTCGTCTACTCGGTGTAGTGCAGAAGACCCACGTAAAAATCCTCATGAAAAAATGATTGTACAGTTTGCATAGTAAGAAGTTCAGTATATAAAGTTCCATCAACTGGCCTCTTTTAGATTCATGGTTTGCGAATCGATACCGGCTGGAGTCACATTTAACTCTTCGTATCCGATTTTCAACAGCACCACCAGCTGCTGGATGAGACTCATGATTAAGTTCAACTACTTTTTTTATTATTAAGAGTTTGTATCGTGCTTGAAGTTGACTCTGCAACAAAGAAGACAGTGCAAATCAATACAAAATCTTCTAGATTTATAGATAGTCTACCAACATTAGAGTTTGCTATGCGCGAATTACGAGACATACCAAAAGCACCAACTGATCTTGGGCTGGGACTGATTAGCAAGAAGGATATTTCACCTCTTTGTTTCCCATTTTTTTAAATTAAAATAAGGAAAGGTTCCATATTGTGACCAGTACTACGAAGTACTTCTTTTGAAAGAATTTCCAAGTCCTTTTATGTGAGATTGAAAATTAATACTTCTTATAAAAGTTAAACATTGTGATTGGACTACACCCTCGGCTTAACTAGGTTCAATGCTAATTTGTGCTCCTCAGGTCATTCCCGTTGTTGGCAACGTTAGGGTAGAAAACTGGCTGAGAGAAATGCAAAGCGAAGACATGAGTGGTGAAGTGGATAATACATGATTCCCGGAAAGGATAATCATGGGTTCGCTCTGGCTTAGGATCCAAGTTTTGCAAATATATCAGCCTCATAGTGGTTCTATTTCACATCATACAATACCGTGAAAAATAATAATAGGCTGTGCATAAGAAACTACATATATATACTCATATATACATGTACATATACTGTACGGCATAAGGAAGTTCGTAGTAAGTGAACGAAATGAGAATGGAAATCTTTCGTAGACTTCTGTCTGCAGCCCGTTTCTTTCACAGGGATTAATTTCTTGAGAAGAGAAAATCGTTGATGGATATGGGAGTCCGCTAACGGCACGACTTTTGTGGTGATGGATCATATTCTCACGAACAGAAAATGTTGCCTCTTTGACAATTCAGTGGTACCTGGATTCTGTGCTGGATCTGATCACCGCCTTCTCCGTGCGAAGATTTGATTTAGCAATAAGCTGGAAGAGAACTCCTGTCATCGTCTAAGAAGAACGAGACAAATTGGAAATGGCGAGGATATTCTTAATAAGATCTTCCCTTCATATATCTAGCAGGTTCATTACTGTTAAGGAGCTTCTTGAAAACAGAAGCACAGTGAAGCTCGATCCTACTGCAACACACTTAACACGGCTGATAATAAACGCTAACTGTAAAGGACCTTTGCAGGATTTGCACCTACATAAACAAAAATAATTTAGTCTGAAGAAATGCCGTCGAAATCTTTGTGATTATAATGTTTGTCCTGATAGACGAAGATGGGACTATCATTATATCCTGTTTTAATATGGGAAACGATTACGGAAAGTTTTATACTATTCAATTCCTCTCCGAAACCTCCATCTCGGACCGCGAAAACTCGCTTTTGGATAACCATCCGGGATTCCACCTTCTGAAGTTTGAATTGCGATAGAAAGCATGAAGAGAAGCACAACTCCATGACCCGATAATATCACTGCCGCCTTCCTTAGAACTGAAAGACACAAATTACATGTACTTCTGCAACATACATGACATATTGCCTTCAGGAAGAGAAAATCCCAGACCAGTGGACGAGCTCGCTCACAGTCATCCTACCCAAGATTGATGGCCGATGGGGTATTTGTAACTAGCGTCAATATGCTTGTTGTTTGCATTTTGCAAGTTGTCCACGAAGATTATCGGTTTGCGCTGTCGAAGAGATTAGATGAGGCACAACCAGTTGAGCAAATAGGATTCCGATAGGAATTCTGCTGCGTGGATCACACCCAGCGCGTGTCACGGGACATAGAAGTTTGTCCGGAACACCATCCGCACCTTGTGCTAACTTTGTCGACTAGGAGAAAGCTTTTAACAGCTCCCACGATCGACTTTCTATTAACCTCGGCATTGAATTATAAATTCGCCGTTTTCTCTCTCAGCAATCGCGAGGTTGTTAAACAGCATACGTTTACTTCCCTACAATAACACATGTACAACACAACAGTGGCTGACGTTTCGGCAGAATCGCCTTCTTCAGAGCCTGGAAGGGTACACTAATGCCAACTTACTAAGTCAAACGCTTCAACAGCACAAACAGAAAGATGAGAAGAATCTAAATGGCAGTCAGATGGTCAACAGCTTCTCGAAAAAAACCCACCGTTTTTTATGTGCCTTCCACTGAAGAAGCGCCGCTGATCAGAGTCGCATATGGCTGACTACTGCACCTCCTCACATCAACGATCGATGCGAAGGTGAGCGGCGAGATCACGTGTGGCCTCGGGGCATTCTTCCCTGCTATTCATTCATTGCTTTCTGGCATTTATTCAAAAAGTCTCGGGGAGTTTGCGCGTTGGTGTTTTAGGATCCTGTGCGAGGACTTTTACATCAAAATCGTCTCCGCTATGCTTTTGTATCCTATGCGTCCCTAGTGGCGTGCCTTGTCTTGCTTTTCGTTTGCCATGTAGGAGGTGTTCTTTTATGCGGATACACAAAGGTCTGCCCGTTTCGCTAATATATTCGTCTCCACAAGTATTACATGTAATCCTACAATGAATAGCAGGGAAGAATGCCCCAAGGCCACGCGTGATCTCGCCCCGTACCTTCGTGTCGAACGATGATGTGGGGTGGTGCAGTCGTCAACCATGTGCGACTCTGAGCGGCATTTCTTCCTCGGTGGAAGACAGGTGAAAATAAGCCGTGGGTTTTTCTAGAAGCTGTAGATCTTGTAATTATCGTGCAGATTTTCATCTTTCTGTTTGTGCTGTTGAAGCGTTTGACCTAGTAAGTTGGCATTAGTGTACGGCTCTGAAGAAGGCGATTCTGCTGAAGCGTCGGCTACTGTTGTGTTGTATATGTGTGTTGTATGGAAGTAAACGTATGCTGTTTAACCACCTCGAAATAGCTTTTGATATTTTCAAAACGAATTCAATCCTATCAGCGCTCGTCGACCAAGGCACCGACTCGCTGTATATTTGAACAATAGCTAACTGTAATAAGAAGTGCAGCACAGATATACAGCTTTTTGATCGATTCTTCACCACACCCATAAGGAAAAGAGTTCGAAAAAGTGAGACAATATCGCCGAAGCTGTTCACAGCCGCGCCATTGGTACGAGAAGGGCATAACTATTGATGGGAAATTCCTGCCAAATTTTCGATTGGCGGATGACGTTATCATGTCTTCGAGGAGTACCAGTAGAGCATAGACGATGCTCAGTAATCTCAACGAAGGGGCAGAAATATTCGACTACGAATAAATAGAACGAAGACTCAATTCATGAATCCTGGTGAGAAGATGAACAAATCTGACTGGATGGTTCTCTGTTTGCAGAGACCACCTCGTGCCTGTACCTTGGACGTTCAATAAACATGAAAAAAAAAACATGAAGGAGGAATTATACAGCAAAAGGGGAGCAGTATGGGCCGCATTCGGGCCTCACATAGAAGCCACCGACCAACTAACAGTGCAGAGCTTCGCGTTTACGTTTTCGATTCAACCAGCGCTCTATTGTGCAGCAGAAACGTGTATTGATACTTCGATCACGTCAAAAAAATTCCGCACCACCCGCAGAGCGCTTGAACGATGTCTTCTGAGACTTAACCGGCACTTGCAAAGTCTGCACGGAGTGTGCAGCTGAGATCTTCGAAACTTATTCTGTCTTCGAGATTAAGGGAAATATACGTCAATATTGAAACACAGATGGGCTGGTCATATAATACTTACTTGATACTTGAACGGCCCATCCTCACTGGTTGTGCGGGCCCCAGCATAATCACCATTTTTCGGAGATTTGCTGACTAAGCCATTGTGGTTGCTTGGAGTTCCGAGGACAACCTGGCCAAAGTCTGCCCCAGGTCGTCACCACGACAGGCAGTCGCAGCCCTTGTGGATCAGAGGGACATTTGCCACCATGCGACTTTGATACCAGGACGCTGGCGGATCCCTGTATTGCTTTACTCTTAGCTAGGCTTCCTGATGGAAACGCCGGACTCTTTATCAGCTTAGGAGACCCTGCCAGGGGGACGAATCCCCCGCTGTACATCGCAGTCCGACACCCAGGAACACCTCTCAGCCACGATGAGGCGGTAAACCGTTGAGAGGGGTCACATGATAAGAAGAAAAGATTACAAAGGGACGGAAAGACAGTGGAGTATGCTACAAGAGGATGCAAGCGTCCTCTTGGAAGACCATATAAACGATCGGAGGATGTGTTTGTGATTAATATCAGCCATCTGCGTTCGCAGATGAAAACGATATTGGGAATTCGGCATGGGCCTCGCGGATGCCACCATGCTCGAAGCCTCCACCACCATGGACGACGATTGCGCGAGAGAGAAACGAATGGAAATTATGCTGGCGCTAGCACAACAAGTGAAGACGAACCCTCCAAGTATCCAGCCAAATAAGTAGGTAATATAAATGTAACACCTTATGTGTAAGAATTTTCTTAATGGGGTGCTTTACCTATTTCTCTGCAGTATAACTGCTGCTAGGTAGATCCGTATCAACTGTAATCCTGTTACCTGTCGAGTTATCCCAGCAGGCACCAGTAAACTATATTCTCCTTGTCGCGCACCAAAGCTGTCCAGTAGGCTCCATTTGCTAAAACAATAGGAAGCACATCACAATTTTCAGATCACGATTACCTTCCGGATCCGATGTTTCGAATCTTTTTCACCTTGAATGATCTGGCGTGCAAATGAAATCCAAGCTCTACACCACAGATTGGGGACTTGGAACAGTTGTAGTGGGTGAAATCCACATGTGCAAAAGTTTAGAGCAAATGCTGCTGGAAAAACAATGGCCGAAGTAACCCACTGAATTTTAATGTCAAAACGAAGAGAACGTTTTACATACCTGTGACCATGACTATTTAGTATCAGCACCGTGTAGAGTGCAAATTTTGGATGATTTCAAGCTTGATTTGCTTTATATTTTTTTACTATTATCTCGTTAATAATCGGATTGTTTGTCCCTATGAAAATAACTTACTTTCCATGCCACTATCGTCATTGACACGTTAAATTAAATAAGGTCAGATAAATAAAAAGAAGTGATGGGTCAATGATGTTCATACAAGCATTCGTCCACGGCCGTCCACGCTTACAATGTCCACAATGCGTGAGAAGAAGTTTTTCAAGAGAAAATTGAACATCTTTCTCTGTGTCCCAAGCTTAATTAGTTCTCCTCGGTTAACAATCAGTGAACTGTGGCTTAGTAAAACAACCGCAATGATGCTGAGATATTTGCAAAATCTCCAGACTGCAGGTGTCTGCGGCGGGGAACGAACGCGCTATTGTCCTTTCCGGGGAGTAACGCGTTCACCACCACACCATGCAGGTCCTTCGTTTCGCCTGTCTCTCAGCTCTATAGACCACTGCCATAAGCAATCACACGTCAACCGGATTGATCAGGATCATTGTGGTTGTTTCAAAAATAACACCCTGCCGTGAAAACTTGTAAAAGGCAGTAAATAAAAAAAGTCACTATGGCTTAGTAGTTTGTGAGAATCAAAGAAATAACGTTTCCTTACGTATGTTTTATTTTTCGGCTCAATAACGATGTACTCTAAACAGGCGTCTGTCCAGCTTATGTCCATCTCAGACTTCTTGACAGATAATCGGAAGGAAATATCAAGACGAAATTTCTAAAGAATACATGAGAGTATATAGAAAGCGTAATTTTTATTCGATTTTTGAATTCATGTTATCATGGAAAATCATACAAGTTGTTATCACTGTTCTTTTTAACAATGTTGTGATCTGTAGATGGTATTGTGATTTCAGATGCTGCTAAACACGATATCCTCATCGGTAGCTTCTACTGGTCATTGCTGGTGCAGGACACTGGAGACAATTACACTGTCGACACGACGAACACTACTGGCGATGTGAGTTCCGCTCGCCAGACCGGCACTAAGCCACCAAAACGTTTTCTTCTTGTGTCGCTATTCGTCATCCTCGTTGTTTGCCTCATTTGGTCTTCGCTGAAGTCCTGAAATTCATGGTTTTTGAAACGCGTTTTTCACGATGTTTTTCGTGACTTGAAAGGACGCAGGGTGATGAAAAGATACTAAAAGAGTCTTTTGAAACTTTTCATGTATATGTAACTATTTGTATTATTTAATGGTGAACGGTTCAAAGATCTTTATGAACCCTTTTT
The DNA here is from genome assembly GCA_018806985.1 of Angiostrongylus vasorum. Classification (NCBI taxonomy): domain Eukaryota; kingdom Metazoa; phylum Nematoda; class Chromadorea; order Rhabditida; family Metastrongylidae; genus Angiostrongylus; species Angiostrongylus vasorum. The sequence continues at coordinate 641,130 of JADANN010000388.1, forward strand.
GAAACGATGTTCATATACTTTTCCTTGAATGACTGATAGAATCGTCGTAGTGATAGCAACAATTTTGTGTAATCTCTATCATACTCTGTCCTTACAGTAAGCCGGAAATCGCTGTAGGATTTCATGAAACCAGAAAATTCGCTCGAATAGCCTTTTTTAAAAAATCTGTACCACATCTATGGAAGGGTGGCTATTAATTTAATACCAGAGTATTTCACAAAGGTTTATGCGCCAAAGGGAAAGCAAACGATGAAAAATTAAATTCACTGTAATCAACGCAGATGGTAACGAACTTGTTCATCTTCTTTCTGAAATCTAGAGTAATTTGACCAAATATACCCCGATAAAAAAGTAGATGAGAGAGATTGGTCTTGAATAACAGAAAAAGTTATGGCTTTCAACGTACTCATCGATTTACTTTGTGCTTTTTGTAGTGACTGAAGGTGCTGAGGCTTAAATCTATTATGTCAAACCGGTTTACGTCAAGAATATGGAATACAAGAAACATTGCCATCCCTCAGATTTATCAAAACAAGACCTCACTAAAATTCTGAACATTGCAGTGTGTAACTGTTGCAGGGATTGTTGATTTACAACACTCTGCTGAAGACGGCTCAACGCGGTGTCAAAGTGAAAATCAGTCAGACCTATCGGGATGGAGGTGTGCTCATCCATAAACAGATATTGTTGAGATAACTCGTGGCATCACATTGAACCGTTCTGTTTTTTTTGATGATGCTGAGATATTTGCAAACTCCGGACCGCAGGTGTCTGCGGTGGGGATCGAACGCGCTATTGTCCTTTCCGGGGAGTAACGCGTTCACCACCACACCATGCGGGTCCTTCGTTTCGCCTGTCTCTCAGCTAGTTCTTTCGATCTTTTGCCATCAGCAATCACCCGTCAGCGCGATTGATCTGGGGAGCCCAAATCGGCAACGAACCCAGTTAAGCTGAGGCTGCAATTATAATCACAATTTAAACCTATTATTTACTGCCTATTTTTTTAACGGCAGGGTATTTATTGTGAAATATAACTTTGATGATGCTGAGATATTTGTAAAACTCCGGACCGCAGGTGTCTGCGGTGGGGATCGAACGCGCTATTGTCCTTTCCGGGGAGTAACGCGTTCACTGCCACACCATGCGGGTCCTAGCTGAGAGAGAGGCGAAACCTGCCGTTAAAAAGAGTAGGCAGTAAATAATAAGGTAAAACGTTTCGTTTTTATTTATTTCCATTTTTGCTAGGGATTTTTATTTTTTTAAATATTTTCTTAAATCCCCCTGTCCAAACAATTAAGAAAGCGATTACGACATGTCATCAATTTGTACATTGAAAGAAAACAACATAGCAGCAAAATTAACTATATTATAGCTCCTATTAGGGCACGTGTGGCGCAGTGGTCGGGAGTGCCTTGCAACACATACGGGATCGATCCCCGCTCCCAAAGCTCACCGGTTCCTCCATCCCTCTGGAATCGGTAAAGTGGTGGCAGAGTTCTCTGTGAAGATAGCAGCCTCGGGGCAATACATCGGTGGGCTACTGCCAGTCATTGTAAAGTCCAGATATGCATTCAATCACCTCCAACGATGCTTAATGAAGTCGAATGCATGACGCATCCCTCAGATATTGATCAACGCCGAGAGCTTTATCCTTTACTCTTTTATAGTCCCTATGATACATACAGTGCTAAGGGAGTGAAGGCAGATGTTAATCGGATAGGTGTGATTGCATATCGGCTTATCTTTTTGCTCGAATGAAAATGTCAACGTAACAAGAAACTCTCGATGACTTCTCTCTGAATGTTCTTCTCTCAAGCAATGACTTTTCAAGTGCTCAGATGCAAGGATGCGAAGACACCACACAGCCTTTTCTAGCCACTGCGAGGCAAGTACATCAGACGATTGTTAGGACGTGATTTGCAGAACGTACGAATAAAGTGCAAGAAGACATAGGGAACATCCAATATTTGCGGTTAATATTGCCTACAGGGTAAATTGCAGAAGGTGAAAATCAATGTGTCAACGTGTCATAGAGCACAAATACCTTCAGATAACTCACTTCTGTTCTCCTTCAATCTGGGACTTTTCCTTAACTATCAGTTTAACGCCTCAGTCCATAGAAATTTTCCACCTACTAGCAATGTCCGTGATAGAAAGAAATATTTCGATAGAAATTGATAGTTAAATGGAAATAATAGGATGAAGAAGTACTGCTATGAATTTTATGAATGATGAAAGGTAGACGAAAATCTCCAACGGAGCAGGACAGCTGGATAGGCTACATCACTTTAATCCCTCTGAGCCACCGATATCGATAGCGTCACGCAATCGTTCCTAGAACAATAGGCACCTCATTGGGTGAAAAGTTTGGTAGGCTGGAAAAAAAAGGGTAGAACGTGGGGCAAAGGTGCTCCGTTGGCTCAGTGACGATTCAAACAGTGTACTGAAATTTCCCTTGAACCTTGGATTCTCTCTTGCTAAAAATCTTTAAACATCAGTATTTAGACCAAAAATCAATGATTGATTGCCTGCAATATTTCGGCATACGGCAAGCAGAATAAGAAGTAAATCATTTGTTTAAAACTTGAGCTCTGTCCTTACATTAACGAATACCCATTATGTTTGCTCAGTGTTTTTTTTCGTAAAGGAAGCCGCACATACTCATTATGATACTTCTTCAACAAAAGATCATTTGGTGCAAGTGGTCAAGGACCAAAAAACACCCAATGTTTTCCTTCTTCGTTTTCTCTTTCTAGACCTGCGCTTTTCATTGTTGGACTTCTGTAACCCAGGAAATTTTCAGAAACCAGGACACAACAGGAAATTTCTAACTTGAAAGACATCTCCTACTAGTCAAATAAATGTTGTAATATTCCTCTTGTTGGCGCGTGTGCCGCAGTGGTTGGAGTCGTCACCGCGACACACACGTGGAATCGATCCAGGCGCTCATGGCCCACCAAGCCTTCCATCCATCCGGAGTCGGCAAATTGGTACCAGACTTGTCTGGAGGATACCAGCACTGACTCGATACATCGATGGGTCACCCGCGAGTCATTGTAAAGGCCAGATAAGCATTCACTTATTTCCAACGACACTTAATGAAGTCGAATGCATGGCGCATTCCTGAGGGATTGATCAACGCCGAAAGCTTCATCCTTTTGTCCTTTTTTTTTAAAATATTTCTCTTAGTTAATTACCTTTATGACAACACAGTTCCTACTGGAATCCTGAACACCTTTTGGTTCGAAAAGATCACTGGACCGTTAGCCATCATCATTTTTCCTCTTCTTTGAAGGATATTCCGAAACAGCAAATCTTACGGCGGAATCGAACGGAAATATCGAAGTGCGCTCACTCGACTTCACTCAGTGGTAAGCAGCTCAGCTATAACATCTGTTACATAATCGTAAGAAAAGTATGTGATAAGCGGAATGTGAAGATTTTCTTTGAAACTCTGAGGAAAAATCATTATTTTATCTAACAAGGTGTTGGACGATATGAATTGACTTTACTACCCATAGCGGAAAGAAATTGTGATATTCAACTCTTGACAAGCAAGTCTGATCACATGGTGAATTTTAGCCATTAAAACAAAAGAACCAAGATGTAAAGATATTTCTAAAGTCTGAGGATTCCTGAGTAATAAGTTTTTTATGCAACCAGGTAGAATTCTTGACTTATAAAACCAGCAAGACCACTTTCTCTTAGCTTTTTTTCCTCGATTGTCTCGTGTAGGACAGTGAAGGGATTCATTAGAGGGATTTCGTCCAGTAAGACGGTCAGAGTAATAGACGATAATAGAGAAGAATATTAGACAGAAGAATATGGTGTCGTTCAATGCATAGCCGATGTACTCGATTGCAGGATTTGCGCCGAATTTTTTTAAAGCTTAATATTTGCTTTTAAATCTTTTGGAGTTTAAATCTTAAGCAAACTCAAAATTAACATATTGAAAAAAATTTATAAATGTTTTCAAAGTGGCGAGCGGCATTTTTTCTGCATTAGTAAGGTCAATTCTTCTGGCTTTTGAAGGACCTCGCTAAAAATCTGGAAGCTCCATTAGGTGTTATATAGATTTACTATGTATGTAGCTCAGCGTTTACAGGTGAGCAGAAATACTCACGTGGTCGTTAGTTTCATCTTCCAGGGGGCACACCACGCCTTCGAACCTTCCACCACTAACTCGATGCAAGGGCAGGCCATAGCAACTCATTGCATAGGCTAGACATGCATCCAATCTCTTCCCATTATGCTTGATGAGCTTAAATTCAGAGCGGATCCTTTAAATAGACGTTTCATCCTAAAATCGTTTGCTCCATGGCCCATGTTGTTTATTAGTAGCGCCATCTCTCGGTGGACTGTTCAGTCCATTTGATATCGGACAATCTCAAATCCGAGGCTTCTGCGAATCCCAATAGAATCATTAGGCCACTAAGCACAAGGTCACCAAGGTCAAAATTTTAAATCGTGTAACAAATCGTGGTTGTACATCGGGGAGAAAAGTATCGCCCTTGGTGATGACACGCGTTGTTGAGTTGCCGGGCAGCTTTCAATTGCGATTCAGTCCTTATACGCTTTTAACTGATTCAGGATCGACTTTCTTTTGACCTCGGCTTTGGATTATAACTGCATCGTTTTCTTGTTCAGCAATCACGAATTTGTAAAAACCATATGCGACTATAATCAGCTGTTCTAATCTTCCCCACTGGAAGTCACTTAAAAAGCGGAGTTTTTCGAGAAGCTGTTCATGAAGTGATTGCCATAGAGTTTTTCGTCTTTCTGTAAGTGTTATCGAAGCGTTTGGCCTAGTAAGTTATATATCAGTACGCCCTTCAGGCTCTGAAGAAGGCGATTTTGCCGAAACGTTGGCTACTGTTGTATTGCATTGTGTTTGTCTGTCTTCTTTCCAGCCTTTTGAAGCCAAGATTTGATATGAGGCTTTGTGTAGGAGACTGATAGTAAAGTCGATATCTTGCTTGAGAAAACGCCGCCGTTGACGTTGCATAACAGTAACCTTGCACTTTTAGAGTTAAACTTTAACTCTTTTTGCACTTTATTTTTTTACTCATTTGGACCGTCTAGGACTGCTTTTTAAGAATGATGCATAGAGAAATTCCTTTTTCTCCTTGAAAATTGAAGCAGTTTTCAATTTTTTCCGTGCCAACGTGGTCATCGAAACCGGCAATCTAGAGACCCTCCTCTAATTTTTCACAAATACTTGCAAAGAAAATCTTGTTACCACAGTATTAGCAAGAATTCCTTCCCTTTTGTGTAACTGTATTCCTTTGGGTACGAAAAGAAGCATGCAGTCGGGAACAAGTAAGGCTTTGCCAGTGCTTATTTTGATCATAGTAGCAAAAGGAACAATCCATAAACGCAGCACAGATTTTTTTTACCACTTGGCGTTCCTCATAAGATATTCCTAAAATTTACAGTATCCAAACCGTCTATCGTGAACTCCTAGGCGTTGGCGCCGAATGGAACTAACAGCCGGTTTGGTTTGAAGAAACTGTCAACTCTTGCTTGTGTCAAAGATTTTTTCGTGCCAGGTATCCAGGTGGAATCCTTCACACAAAATCGTGGGTCATCGATGGGAAGCATTTGTACGTTGGTTCGGCCAATTTCGATTGGCGATCTCTTACACAGGTTATTTGTTTTCTTTTTGCCAACACTGAGAGCAGAGTGAAAATGCATTTTGCTGTTTGAAACGAGAGGAAGGCCAGAAGTTGCGTAAACGTTTTTTCTTTTTTTAATTCCTTATGCATCCTAACGGTTTGCCTCCTCATCGTGGCTGAGAGGTGTTCCTGGGTGTCGGGCTGCGATGTAGAGCGAAAGGATTCATCCCCTGGCAGGGACTCCTAAGCTGAGAAGGAGTCCCGCGTTTCCATTAGGAAGCATAGCTAAGAGTAAACCAATACCAGGATCCACCACCGTCCTGGTAGCAAAGTCATATGGTGGCAAACCTCCCTCTGATCCACAAGGGCGGCTGCGACTGCCTGTGGTGACGAAGACCTGGGGCAGAATTTGGCTATACTGACCTCGGTATTCCAGGAAACCACAATGCCTTAAGAATCAAACCCCCAAAATAAAGATTATGCTGGGGCCCGCACAACCAATGAAGACAGGTCGTTCAAATGTCAAGTATCAAGTAATTTTTCATGTATTTTTGCAGCCTTTCGTCGCTTGAGTGTTTCCTTTTGCAATCGGAAACTGATGTGGCTTCTAAGTATACTTGTTGGAAGTGTGACATTTTTCAAAGTGTTGTTCTTCCGATCGTAAAATATAAGTATGTGACTATTTAGTCTTGAAAATTGCTTACATTTTAAGGTAAAAGAGTTAGGCATGGCTGTATTTGATTGTCCTTGCTTGGCGGAAGACCTCACAAAATTGCTGCAAATTCATTGGGATATGGGTGCTCCTGGAGCGAAAATTCCGGACAGGTAGCCTATTCAAATTCGTGATTTCTAGCGCATCCTCACTTAAAATTTCAAAAGCAGTTCACATCAAAATAGTGAAAGAAAATAAGATCTTCGAAAGTGAAGATTCATGGCTGTGGTAACGCACCTGAGTGGTGCTAAATTGAGGCGCTTTTTCGATCTCGGACAGTCAGACCTACCCTGCCTCTGGGGTCGGGGAACATTGCTAGGTTTGTCCATGTAAGACGTCTTGCTTTGAGAAGTTCCCTCCAACCCGTAAAAGTTGGTGATGGCCGGCGGTGAAGGTTTGGGAATAGCCCAGCACGGATCTCACGTGATTACAGAGGGAATCGAGCCAACGATCATTCAATATATTCATAATAAAGACGAAATGTCTTCAAACAGCGGCAACTCGCATGCAAAACCCGAGACTATCGGTGACGATGAATGCGAAGAGACCAATCGAGTGGAACCACTGGGGTCTCGTGATGTCCGGTGGTTAGAAAAAGTGGAGATTTTATGTCCATTTCTCTTGTGGCGAATTACGATGTCGTTTGCTGCAACCACAGTTGCGCATAGAATGTAAAACTGAAAAGTTTACGTTTAGTTTTTCAATTATTACGTGTGCTTAAAAGGGTAACGGTTAAAGCTCTCGGCATTGATCAATCCCTGAGGGATGTGCCATGCATTCGACGTCATTAAGCATCGTTTGGAGGTGATTGAATGCATATCCGGTCTTTAAAATGACTCCCGGTGGCCTACCGTTGTATCGAGCCAGTGCTGCTATCCTCCCAGAAAAGTTTGGTACAAATCTGCCGACACCGGAGGGATGGAAGGCTTGGTGGGCCATGAGGCGCGGATCGATTCCACGCGTATGTTGCAGGGTGCCTCTGACTACTGCGCCACATGCGCCACAGTACGTGTACATAGCATACGAATATGTCGTGCAGATGTTATCCAATGGTAGTGAAAAATTGTCCATAATTCATAGAAATGTGTTTTAGAGTTCTTTTAGAGTTCCCAAAGTAGTACATTGCTTGTTGAAAAATTGTAACTGAAGTATTTTGTAGTTGGCCCATGACCTATGCGACCTCCGCCTACCATGAACGGCCGACCACAGTGCCAGAAAGTGAGGGTGACCAGGCCGTGTACTTTTCTGCATCTCCTCCAGGATTTCAGTCTTGTGGAAGAGAGTCCGACATTGACGCCATGGTGAAACTCATCGATGAAGCTCAGGTGAATATTTGTGAAACGCCAACTAATAGGTGAGATGCTAGTATTTAAAGCATTGAATCTCCACACACATTTGTGTTCCACCCATAATTCGAGCGTTGCGTTAGATCCAGGCTAGGATTCTAGAATGATTTCCTATAGTTCATTACTTAAGCGATCTCGTGCAATAAATTTCGTTGTGGTTCTGCAATGAAAAGAATTTTGTTCTTCTACTCTGTTTCTTCTGTCATTACTACTATTATTATTGCAGTCATTATTGTCATCATTATCGTTAAATTATTATTAATTGCTATTGTTGTCGTTATAGGAATCGCTTGATATGGCTGTAATGGAGTACGCGCCTTGTACACTTTACTTAAAGCCGTTGAATTCGTGAGCTTTTCAGCACCTGGATTAAAAACATATTCTTATTTTATTGAAAGCAGGAAAAGAAGGGTAGAGCGACTGCAATTTGTAACTGCATTTAATGCGAGCAGTCGGACGATCATGGATTGCGGGGCAACGAGGGCGTCTTAGTCCAGGATTTTCATTGCTTTCCTTTAGCTGATCCAGGGAGAAATACATTGTACAAAGATCGTTCACAAAAATAGAATTATAGTCGCGTGCGGAGCTCTAAATCCCTTACTTGGGGACGAGAAATGAAAACTATGGGACTTCAGCTTGCTCTTCATGCGATTTAGAGAGAAACTGACAATTCTCACATTTGCCGTTCTCTCAGGGCCCTATTTTACGAAGATCTTTCGATCGGTCACTACACATTTATCGTACTTGATGCCACCTGCTAACGAAACGTCTAAATTTCAACGTTCAAGAATGTTACATTGGATTAATTTTCTAGATGGTACGGTCGTCTGGACGAGGCTATCCGTAGAGCTGCCTTTGACCGACAAGTGAAGGTAAGGATGTAAATATTCGACATCGCTAATGACAGACTTATAACACGTCTGTGCGATCAGCAATTAAATGCTTTGTGAAGTCTGTTGAACTTTTTTTGGAGATAGTTCTCAAGATGTAACTTCGAAGGGGGCTTTATTGTTGGAAAAGTCGAACAATTAGAAATTGGAAGGAGAGATTGACGAATTTTTTTCCATGTAAACAAGTGAATATTATATAATGTTGTAATAATTACTTTCTTTATTGTTCTGGCCATAGCAACAATCTTTGCTTTATAGGTTCGCTTTCTCTTCTCTCGTTGGGCTCATACTTCCGCAAAGTATTATTCTTATCTTCGTTCGTTGCAGGACCTCAGCAGTCAACTACCATGCCGATATGTTGGTAGGAGTCTCTTTAAATTGAGTTGATTCTCACGGCTTTCCGTTACACTGGTTTTTATGTTGTTCAGATCACAAGTGCTCTCGATGTGGTTCCATTCAAGTGCGACTGATTGAAGTGCCGGACTTGCAATACGGTGCTATACCGTACTCCAGAGTTTATCACAACAAGTATTTCCTTACGGAAAAAGCTGCATACATTGGTATGTTCAGTGAGAACATTTCCTAAATGTAGCACTTTTTTTGAAGCAACCCGAAAAAGAAACAGATTCTTCATTTCTTTGGTAACAAATTAGTCTCATTCGAATTAGAGGCTTGTTGTGCGCTTAATTGCCAATGGTAAAGCCATTACAAGAAGTTACAATGCGAACATAGTGGTTTGTTTAGTTTTTAGCACAATAAGCCGAGTAAAAGTTGTAGAGGTGTTTCGGATCAATTTGTGTATCCAAGAGGACAGCGAGGGCGCGTCTGGCGTAGTGGTCAGTGACGCCCTGCAACACACACACGTGGAATCGATCCCCACGCCATGGCCCACCAAGTCTTCCATCCCTCCGGGGTCGGCAAATTGCTACCATGTGTGGAAGGATAGCAGCACCGGCTCGATACATCGGTAGGTCATCATGAGTCATTGTAAAGGCCAGATATGCATTCAATCACCTCCAAACGATGCTTAATGAAGTCGAATGCATGGCGCATGCTTCAGGGATTGATCAACGCCGGGAACTTTTTTGTTCTTTTATCCAAGAGGACATGAAAGGAGTGATCTCCCAAATTTGCATACATTCAGTTCAACAGATATATTTTTTTGATCAGTGAAAATGGAACACTCATTCTACTACTCCAAGGTGAACACATGTATCGCAAAATTCACAACAAGCTAGGTCTCCTAACAGTGTCATCCAAGACAAGAAGTTCAGTGTTTCTACCAGAAAACCCAGCTAGGGGTGAACCCATACTAAAACTGTGCCCGACGAAGTTTGATTGTCCTGTGGTTATCGAAAATGAATTCTCAGTTTTCCAAGATGTTTAATGAATAACAGTGAAGGCCGTTGAAGGTGAAGTGAGTGGAAAACGAAGAGCACTCTCAGCCACCAAAAAAGCCACCTACGTTTCGCCTTTTCATTTGCTGAAGCGCACAAGGCACGAATGGGTCTGCCATGTAATAAGAGGATCTGGCAAAAAATGGGCAATAAGAGGTAGAAACGGTAAAATAGAGCCCAAGAGAATAAAGCTGTGCATGGTGGAGAACGAAATGCAGAAATGAACAAATCGCATCTGGATCAGAACGCGAAGCTCACGAATACCAATATACACGATTTTTGCAAAGTCTCAATTGGAGAATGCGCTTGTAGTTCAAACTATCAAGTTGCGTTCACAGCCAGATGCGTCAGAAGACGATTTTGCAGATTTTTACATGCGGGAAAATACCGCATGCGATTGTTCGGTTATTACTGAAGGAAGATAACTCTGTTGGAGATTCGTGGAAACAGCAAATAAGTGATAAGTACTTCCGAGGATTATGTTCGTACTGAGTCTCAGATTTTCCTTCCGTTGGGTGGCATATAGTTATTATGAGGTGTGAAATTCCAGGAACATCGAATTGGACACCTGATTATTGGAAGTATACGGCTGGAATAGGAATGGTTATTAGAGCTGACGATATAAGCCAGAATTCAACAGTCGTTAATCAGATTGTACAGGTAAGATAACTCAGAAAATTTTAAAACGCAAAAAAACTTCAAAATGCATATTTCACACTACATCTCATTGGTCTTAAAGAAAACGTCTAGTGTGTTAACTTCAATACAAGTGGAATACAGCTCTGAATCAATAACGATCAGTGTTGGAATAGCAGCACAACTTGCATAATTGACGAAGAATAAACGTGGAACTTTGAGAACTTGGGTTTTGAACTTGTTCCAAAAACTCTTTAATGATTTTTTTCAATCTTCAAAGTAAAGATAAGCGCAGATTTTTTTTCAGATCTTCGAAAGGGATTGGAATTCGGACTATGTGACTCCTTTATCACATTTTGATTGCAACAATCACTGAGTGGACAAAGCCAAACCTGATTAACAAGCAGTTCACCCATATTCGATAAAATAAGCTCTATTTGGTATTGACGTAACACTGTGTACGGTTATAAAACAACAAATTGTGGTTATACAAAACAACAAATTGTGCGTGCGTGCGTGTGTGTGTGTGTACGTATGTATGTGTGGATGTATGTATTCATGCATGCATGCGGGTGTGCATGGAATAGCCAGAATGTGAAGGACGGGAGCAGTGTGAAAGTAGGAAAAGAGCGACACGAAACGCTTTCGTGAATCTTTTCCAGAAGTGCCCATTCATTATTATTATGACTCCTGCTGAGAATACGTTCGACATTCTCTTCAGGAATGGGTAAGTCAATACCAATGGCAGAAATTGTGGTCATACTCGAAAAAAATCATTCCCGAGGTAACAAACATGCATTCCTATTTCAAACGGCAGGCTATCTGTGGTAACGACCAGAGACCATGGTGACATGGCTCGCCCGGGTATCGACAGATCACTGCCATGTCAATAAGGTGGTAGTTGCACGCAGTAAAGTTAATTCCAACTAGAGTTCCACTAATAAAACTAGGCAAATTGTTCTCAAGAGTACCGAATTAAGTACTCAGCACGACACATAATCACGAGACGAATAAGAATGATGTCACAAAGGGCGGTCGTCTTGTAATATCAGTGTTAATTCGTATGTTTCTCTAACCCGACATCACATATTTAGCACATTGATGCACTTTTTTCCATTTGGTTCGTTTCTTGACATTCATCATTCTCGAATTACACGTGGTTCGGTTACTGCTTGAACATTTTTGGCGTTCTTAATGAATCTGGTGGATGTGTACTATTTGGTGCAGTTGAGTATATGTCTCGAGTCGGTCTGCACTTGTTATCTGGAAGTAGAGTGCTCGGCTTTGTACGAGTTTACCACGCCGGACTTTTTTCCGTTGCTACAGAGAACAACGTCGAGCTTGGGGTTACAACGGTTTATGGCGGTAGCAACAATGAAATACTAACAATTTGACGAAACTTAGTTGAGCTAACGAGAAGGAGCGAAGCTGGGTGATACACAGGAACACTGAAATACTAAAACACTGACTCGATTACTAGTAACGCTCCTCATATTTGCTTCGGCAATAGGCGGAGCTTTGACTGAAGAAACCAGACATAATGCTCAAAAGAAGATTCTAGAATGTTTTTTCCTTTGATGAGTCTGATAGAGCCGTTTTGAACCAAGTCATGGTACATGAGGAAAGGTACATCAGCAGCTGTCTGAAACACCGAGTCGTGCCGAACTTCATCAAACGAAAACAACTACACGATGTATGCGGCCTACCAAGGGGAGAGCCAACTAGTACTGGACATCGAAACGCTACAACTACGCGCCTCTCTTCGATGCAAACAGGACACCATGTACGCGCAATTGAAGAAGTGCAAGTCGATGGAATCCTATTGTGTTCAGTATTTGGAGGATTCCCTTTAGAGGAGAATGAATAGTCGGCTCTGAGGAAGGCGAAACCGCCGAAACGTCAGCTATTGTATCCTAATAAATTCTATAATAACAAGCTCGTCTCTGCTTATTGAAGAAAAAACATCGGATTATCAACCAGTGCCGAGGTTAAAGAAAGTCGGTCTTGGGAGTTGTTACGTGAAGTGCCATCAGATAACTATTTAAAAGCTTAAACAGAGTGAAAGGATAAATGTGGTTATCCGCACATATGGCTAATATATATATATATATATTATATATAAATATATATATATATATATATATATATATATATATATATATATATATATATAAGAAACATACGATGATATAGGAAATAGGAACTGTTCTGGAAATATTTCAAAACCGACTTTCCTTTAATCACGCTGTTACTAATCAGTATGTATTCTTTCTTTGATACACGAGGATGGCAAACAATTTTTATTCGGCCGACGTTTCGACGTCTTCGCCTTCATCAGAGCCGACGATCCGAGCCGATAGTGATGTTTCTTCTTCGTCTCGATGTGGCATCTTCGCCTTCGTATCGAGTTGTGTCTTCCTCAACGGACCTTCTCTCGAATGAAGCATACTCACTCGGTGGTGCGCTTCTATACAGGATGTGATGGTTGATAGTTGTGATTGGTCGGTGAAAGCAACTTGTTTTTCCCGGAGAGTCCATCCAGCGGAAGTCGATATCATTATCAATCAAGATTGATAATGATGAAGACGAAGACGTCGAAACATTAGCCTAATAAAAATTGTTTATCAACCCCGTGTAAGGTTATCAAAAAAAACTGTCTTTTTTTTGAAGTAGTTACTGTACCATGCTCGTCGAGTCGAAAACCTTATTCTGGAAGATTTCCGGCTCTCTACTATTTTGTCGTTCAAACATTAAATAAAACAGTGGTAGAAGCTCGGACTAACCTTAAAGCGTGGAGTCATGGAAGGGTTTTGGATTGAAAACTTTCAATTCACTGCCTATTAGAATTTTTCACGACAGGGTATTATGTGTGATACAACCACTATGATGCCGAGATGGTTCCCAAGGTCGACTTTCTATTAACCTCGGCACTGGAATATGAATGCGTCGTTTTTTTTGTTCACCAATCGCGAGGTTGTTAAACAGCACACATTTACTTCCATAGAAAAAACACAATACAATATAACAGTAGCTGACGTTTCAGCAGTATCGCCTTCTTTAGAGCTAAGAAGGTTATACTGATATACAATTTGTTAGGCCAAGCGCTCCAATAACACTTACAGAAAGGCGAAAGACTCTATGGCAATTACACGATCAACAGCTTCTCGAAAAAAAACTCACCGCTTTTTTTACGTGCCTTCCCATGAGGAAGATTAGAACAGCTGATTATGGTCGCATAAGGTTGATGACTGCACCATCCCACATCAGAAATTGATGCGAACATACGGGGTCAGGTCGCGTATGACCTCTGGGCATTCATCCCTGCTATTCATTGTGGGATTTTTTGGCATTTATCCAAAAAGTCTCAAGAAGTTTTCGCGCTGGTGTTTTAGTCTCCTGCGCAAGGATATTGACTTTTACTCCAAAATCGTCCCCGCTATGCTTTTGTATCCTATGCGTGCCTAGTGGGGTACTTTGTCTTTGTTTTCGTTTGCCATCTAGGTGCTCTTTTATACGGATACACAAAGGTCTGCCCGTTTCGCCAATATATTCATCTCCGCAATTATTACAAGAGATCAGGTATATCGTACCTGAACTAATACAATCACCGTCCCCGCCGTAAGAGCAAATTACGCAATTTGTTGTTTCGCATAGACGGTCATACAGGCGGTTACGAACTAACTGACGACGTAGAGTAGGCGGTGGTATTTCAACTATCGCTACCGATTCCTCTAGACCTGCTCTTCTTAAGCATCGTTTAATCGCTACGCTTACTTCATCGCTAATAAAGGGCAACATAAACGGGACTTTCTTTTTTGGCCAAGTGTTTCGCTTTGGGCGCGTCGCTCTCCTTCTAAGCTTATCTCGTGTGGTAACTACTTCGTAGCCAGTGGAGATGGCTATTTGCCGAGCCAAGTCGCGCGATTCTTCTTTTAGTTCCTTGGTTGTGCACACAGAGGTGGCTGTTCCAAACATGTTTGTCACAAGCGCCCTTTTTTGTGTCTGAAGATGAAAGAGAGGAAATGAACCAGGATGTTTTTGTTGATTGGTTTTTCGATACCACTTTGTCATATAACTCCTACTTAATAAGTTGATTTGAACGTTAGGAAATGGAAGCTTCTTTCGGTTCTTACCGGGTGAATTTAATATACTCAGACTGCTCATTCAATAATTCAAAGCATTTGTGCATCTCCTTCTGAGTAGAGAAGATGACAAAACAATCATCGATATATCTGCAGCAGAGTGGCGCCCGGAGATCGGTAACAGGGGTTTCTATTTTAGATATGAATGCAATGGCGAGACTTGGTTCCATCCGCTGTTCCATTCCCAGCCCTCTAATTTGCGCGTAATAATTCCCAGACCATCTAAAAAATCGACCAGTTTAGGCACTCTTTTAAGAGAGCCAGATATGCGATGAGTAGCTGCTGCTGTCGGTGGTGGTGGTAGTTGTGATGTGAGATTTCAAAGCTTTTATTTACACAGTTCCATCCTTACGAATTTACACACCTGGAAGACAAGCAGTGTTTTCACAGAAACACTGCGACAATTTGCTGTACGTTGTTCATCTGATAACATATTGTACTCTACGAACAGGAAATTCCTAGTACGCGTAGCAGTTCTTTGTAGCAGACGTAGAGCATACAAACGCACTATGCACTATGTTTCATGTGCTTTTCCATCCATTGTTGTTAGGATGCCATACGACTCCATACCGAAGATGTTCTATAATGTTTCTCTTTCTACAACCACTTCGAGCTTTCCCTGAACACAACGGACTTCTTTCTTCGTTAGCATTTTATTACATCTCTCCACTACGGCATGTAAGGAGGCAATTCAACACTTCACAAAAGTGTGAAAATACTCCGTTTATTTGCTAATAACGTACTAATTCAATGTAAGCAACAAGAATGTGATCGGTTTAGCATTTCTGTGGAGGATTTGTACTTACGGACGATTATGTCACATTCTGGCTGCGAAGCCTATAATGCGAAGAAACGGATCTATTCAGCAGCAAAGTGATACGGCCAGTCTTGTGTTGACGACGAGCCTCTGCTGTATTCTTCGGAGCTACGCATAGGGTTTAATCGACGGTGACGAGAACGGTTTTCTTATTCCGACCGCGTAAATGACGTTGAATATAACCCAATATTTTTTTTATCACTGGATCCTTATTGCATGCTTTCTGAGGTTCGCCCATTGTAACCACAGATCGTCGCCATAGCTCTCCCAAATTTAGTTTCCCAGAATGGGCATAAGATTTTAACAGAATCTCTGCATTCGAATTGAAGAAGATCGAAAGAAAGATTGAGAGCTGTTTTGATGCGACGCCTCACAACTTCATAGAGCCTTCAGATTCTTACATAATCGCACACTATAAGCTTCACCTGTCCTACATAAGAACTCTTTTCTCGAGTTGCCATTACAGCAGTGTGGTGAAGTTTTGCATAAGTACTCATACATTTCTTGTTCCATATTTATAAGCATCTTTCCTAATATACTCATACACAGCAAGAGTATGAAGTTGAGTAACTGAGATCTACACACAAGACTGTTTACGGGCGTATTTAATAACTGCGTCCGAAGAACCTATGGTAGAATTCGGTAACTATTTATCACTTTGCTCTCTCTAAAAAACAGCATGAATAGGAGCGTCACAGGAACACTGAGATGGTCATCGTGCCTCTCTGCTGACAACTATCCAGCCCGAGTGAGCGATGAGAACGAATGGAGAGAAGTGCTCAAGTCAGAAGCCAGGTCACAGGAGTAGTGTCATAGCAACAAGTCAAATAATTTATATTTAACTGTAAATCTTACGCAAGAACGGTTTTGATGCATGCCTTGCTTATGCTTCATGCGCTTGTGCTATAGAATTCAACGGAAATGAAGAAAACATTATAGATTAAATTTTTACATCTTCTTCAAGGCTACGTGTATACCACTTAATTTCCTAAATCAGAAGAAAGATGGTTCTTATCAGATCGGATTGCTGAACTCTACGGTTCATGTGGAGATTGCTCACATTCTTCTACCAAACGGATGTAGTACAGCGCTCGGTTTTTAAGTTGTACTTTAATCCATTTGTAAGGGATTCAACCACATTTCTTACAAATAATAAATGCTTCCAGGTAGCTACATTTCGGTTAAGGTGTATGAAGGACATTATCGTGCAACAAGAAGAACGCCTGTCGTCTTCAACAAAACAATCCATCTTTGCTAAGCTGCAATCTGCGTATGAATGAATCGTCAAAGAAGGGCAAGCTACGACATTGCCTTTTATAATTTAATGGTAAAGAAATCCTTTCTCGAACAATGATGAATATTAATTTACTATAACTATGTTCAAAGGTGGGTGGGGGGACGTAGAGTATTGGTTGGAGTGCACCGCAATACACATGAGATCGATCCGACTCCTCAGGCTCACCAAGCTCTCCATCCTTCTGGGTTCACCAAATTGATACGAGATTTGTCTGGGAGAATAACAGCACTAAATTAATATACCTATGGTCCACCGCCAGTCATGGTAAAGGCCAGATATGCATTCAATCACCTCCAACGATGATTAATGAAATCGAGCGCACGGAGAATCCCTCAGGGATCGATTAACATCGAGCGTTTTATCCATTTTTGTGCCCAAAGTAACTTCATTGACCAAAATAAGAACTATAGGATCCGCATATTTTTGCTAACAAGATAAAAAGTTTGCGTATCACCGTAAATTAGAATCCTAAAGATCTGGAAGAAATGAATTGTTCGCAAGCATTTTTAGCAACCCCGGTTTTTGGATATTCTTCTACAAAATGACTGCCGAAGTTCTTGCAAACTAATAGAACTTCTGGTATGGTGCGAAAGGCGTGGCTCCTTGCTCAACTCTTTCGAATTTCGCAGCCATGGTTATGCAACGAGTGCTCGAGTGTTGTCATGCAAAACGATCCGATTTTTTTCCGTTGACTGAAGCTGGGTACACAGCAATCTTTGATGCAATTCATCGACCTCGTGAAGGTACTTTGCTGCTGTGCTTATTCTGCCAGAATTGAAGATGTTTTCGATCCTGGGAATATTTAGGAGCTTTAAACTTTCTCAGTTATCACGTGAGTACCCTTTCTCACAACCATCAAAACATGATTCCAAGTGGGTCTCTTTTATTGAGGTAGGAAAACGAAAAGTAGATTTCAGAACTGTGAGTTTTGCATAGTTTCGGACAGCTCGTGAGGCACTCATTTACTCAGCTCCTTCATCGCTCGAATTTACTTCAAACGTCGCAATTGTGAAGCGGTCGATGTGAGTTTTCGGCATCTTCTTGCGTAGTTCCGAGAGGATCAGCTATGGTGGGTGCTCACAGCTGGTTGCTGTTTGGTTTTCCACACCTGGCGACTACTCTCTTTATGTTCAAAGTTCTCGTGCCCTTGGATAAAGCTCCTAAACCATCACTGCTCCATACTTTCGTTATCGGTTCCTGAGCCAATTGCGGCGATAATGTTCCCAGTACTTTAGCTGTCTCGCGAACTATTTTAAACTCGACTTTTTGGAAAACATCTGCAGTTTTCTTGCTGTTCGCCGTCGTTCCTAAAGTCCAAAATGCGTTTTAAATGAACAGCCAGTTGTTAACAAAAGAAAAAAGAAGCATAGATAGAGACCTTAAATTGGTATAGAACATAACCACATATAACCACAATGGGCTAAGATATTTGCAAAAATCCGGAGGGCAGGAGTCCGCTGAGGGGGAACGAAATCGTTATTACCTTTTCTTGGGTCGAATATGTTCGCTACCACACCATGCATGTCCTTCGTTTCGCCTTTCCCTCAGCTAGTTTTCTGTCTACAAATGCCGTCAACCGATCTTCAACAGTTTAGCGAATAGAACGGCGTCTTTGATTTCTGACCGTTGATATAGGTCGGAGTTTCAGATCCTTTCCATTTTGTGTGACACGGGATACAGTATATTCCTAGCAGTGTACCTTTCGCCTACGCGTTTTATAACTCTGACCGATCAATCATTCTGCCTACGTAGCCACCAGGTTTCTGGCACAAACGTTAGAGCAAGGAGAATTGTGGATTCGGGACCATAAAATAAGTTCGTAACATGTGTAATTCAACGATATACTATTTTTTCGCAATATTCAATAATTCGGTCGTACTACAGCCCCTTTTAATCTCGCAGCTTCATGATAAACGAAGAACGCGGAGAATCGATTGCGCCAGGACTTGACGAATTATTAGGCGCGGTTGAAACAGGAAATTTTTAGCCAGTATTGATTAGGAACGAAAACCCTTACCAATCCATTTTTTGGTAAAAAAAATCCTTTTCATGTTTTTTGTCCTAAGCATTCTGGTTCGTATTTTATTCATTATATCCATCGATTTCATTTTTTTTTGCCCTTCCCACCGGTTCACCGCCTCGTCGTGGCTGGGAGGTGTTCCTTGGTGTCGGACTGCGATGTACAGCTAAATATTCATCCCCCTGGCAGAGTCTCCCAAGCTGAGAAGAAGTACGGCGTCTCTATAAGGAAGCCTAGCTAAGAATGAACCAATACCAGGATCGACCAGCGTCCTGGTATCAAAGTCGCATGGTGGTAAATCTCCCTCTGAGCCACAAGGGCTGCGGCTGTCCTGTGGTGGTGAAGACCTGGGGCAGACTTTGGCCAGGCTGACCTCGGGAGTCCAGGGGACCACAATGGCTTAACCAGCAAATGTCCGAAAAAATGGTGATTATGCTGGGGCCGGCAAAACTAGTGAGGACGGGCCATATCAAGTATCAAGTGATGCCATCACCCATTATTTGGGAGGACAATTCAATCTAGTCGATACAGGCACCTGCGGTTTGGAGTTTTGCAAATATCTCAGCACCACTGTGGTTGACTTAGGTTGTTCAAAAATAAATAAGCGTCCTCAATATTTAAAATTTCATAGCGCGCTTCAAATTGAACGTTGTTGGTTGAACTTAAAACCACTTTAGTTTTTCACATTTTGAAAGGAGAAACAAGTTTATTTACTCCATTTTCATAAAAATTGTGGTTTTGGAAGCGATGAATTCGTTGAAAGCATTTTTTTGCGTTATCGTTGTTGGTGAAGCATTTCTCGTACAGGAAGTTGTCGAGGCGTTTGAAAGAAGTAGTAGTCGCTAGGCGAGAGGCTTGCTGAATATGGAGACCAAGGCAAAGTTTCATAGCCCAACACGTCCAAGTTCTGCAGCGCTGGTTCCGCAGCGTGAGGCCGGGTGTTGTTGTGGAGAAGGATGGGTCTTTTTCAGTTGACTAATGGCGGGTGTTGTTGTTGGAGTTTACGGTGCATTTTGTCGACTTGTTGGCAAAACTTCTCTGCCGTAATCGTTCCGCATGGATTTGAAAAAGCTGTGATGAATCGGCCAGACTGCCGACCGGCAAACAGTAAGCTTAACCTTTTTGGTGCAATCTCCGTTTTGGGACGTGCTGTGGAGCCTATCGCAATACAACCATTGAGCTGAACGTCGCAGTCTCGTCGCATGTCACAATTCGATTAAGAAAGGGGTCGTTTTTGTTATGCAGAACAAGAGCTGACGACACTTCAAAGCGGCTATTTTTTGATCATCATTTAATTCGTGCGGCTCCCACTTGTCTAGTTTTTTAACTTTCTTATGCGATTCAAGTGAGTGGAGATTGCTCCTGTGCTTACGCCAAGCTGTTCTGCAAAGGTTGTCCGCATCCTTGCTTCCAGTCGCGCCTTCAACTCGTCATTGTCAAGTCCACTGGAACGTCCGCAGCCTTCCTTACCTTCGAGGTCGAAATCACCAGATCGGAGTTACCGGAACCATGTTCGTTATGTATCTACAGCGGAGTAATGGCCGGAGATCGATTACTGGTGCTTCCACTTTAAAAATGAGTGCATTGACAAGGCTAGGTGCCAGTCACTTTCTTATTGCAAACCTTTTCATTTGTGCGTAATACTTTTTCGGGACCATCTGAAAATTGAGCCGTTTAGGCACTCCTTCAAGAGGGCCATCAACTGCTGAATCGTTAAGCACACACGTTTATTGTATCTGTCATTCGACACATTTGTATAAAGGGCGATAACGTCCAAGAGGGCGCTTGTAGTGCAGTGGTCGGAGCGCCCTGCACTACAAGTTGCATCGACCCATGCATCCCTGCCCTTCCAAGTCCTCCATCCCTCCGGGCTCGTCAAACTTGTACCAAACTTGTCTGAGAGGATAGCAGCACTGACTCAGTACATCAGTAGGCCGCCAAAACGAGGTCTTGCAAAGGCTAGATATGAATCTAATCACCTCCAAACGATGCTTGGCGAAGTTAAATGCATGGCGCTATCCCAGGGATTCATCAAACCGAGAAGTTTATCCTTGTCCAAGAATTCCACCACGTACGCGCTGTTAGCAGGCGCATAACGTAGATAATCCAAGAACACCTAGGTGCTCGTAAGATGACATGGAATATGCTTTAACAACTGGGTATGTAATAGTTTAAAAACCACGTTGTTCTATCCGTTGGTCGGGCTACACAGTTAATGAAGAATCTAAGCTTGAATAAGGATGGATCGGTGGACGCAAGATCATTAGTGGATGCTAAGACAAGTAGGTATAAGACGAGACATATTGGTAAACCAACCAGTTGAGCTGAGAGATAACCGATGATTTTAAACCAGCTGCTCTTGTCATTTTGACCAATTCGCTTTTTCAGTTTTCGGCATTGATCTTTGAATTCCTTCTCAGACTATGGTGATAAACGGAACCGTCTTCAAGATGCTTTCTCGTTATATCAACATCTGGCTAATGAGGTTCTTTAATTCTGTAGTTCTCTAGTTCTTATATAATTCTTCTCTCTTTTTTTAAGAAAAGAGCTTTCAAAGAGAAATTTTTTAAAAAGTGTAAACAAAATTTACTCAGCAAAAATTTTAAATTTTCAGAACAGTTCTTGTCGATCCTTCCGCTATGGTTGACATCTGAAGCGCGATTGGTGCAAGGGTCATTTGTAGCCTTTTGCAAATAGAATAAAATTCTCATTTGTCTGCTCAACAAATAAATCTTGACCACTTCCCAGGATCGACTTTCTATTAACCCCGGCACTGGGATATGAACGCGTCGTTTTCTTATTCAGCAATTGTTTATCATGAGAAGCCTGAAAATTCAAGTTGATATAAATAAAATTTTTTTCCTTGGAGCAGAATGTTATCAAAAAAGAAACATTCATGAACTCAACTTATTCTGAACCATGCAATCTGGACACTCCTAATCTTTACGCTCCTCTGATTTGCCTGCCTCCAATCTCCCGTTCTTTATCCGCTTCCGGAACGTTGTTTATCACAAACGATTGTGAGCATTTTGGCACACAGACCGAATCAGGATTTGCAACTACAGGAGTGGAGATTTCAAGGGACTTCTAAGTAGGCGGTGGCTCAAGATTAGTATATCTTGTCTCAGTGGAATCTAGTCGACATCCTGTAGGAATTTCGGGACCATCACCAGATGTGCTATGGCTAACAGCCGGTCTAACATGTGATGTGACATTGGAGATCGGACTGATATAAATATATATTATTAATAATATCAAATATAACTACAAATATTCTTTTCATAACGAATTCTTTTCATAACTGATTCTCGTCCATCAACGACGGCCGACAGTGGAACTTCTGCTGATGTTTCTGCTGCAATTTCCCCAGTATCATCTAACGATGTGTCCCTCAAACAAAAAGTAGAGGCATAGTGAAAGTGTCCCAACTGTTCCAACACAAATAACGATGTTTCGACGTGCGTTGCATGTGGCTTGAAAAACGAAGGTCCAACCACTTCTAAAAGTCCGATCTCCAATGTCACATCATATGTTAGACCGGCTGCTAGTTATAGCACATCTGGTGATGGTCCCGAACTTCCTGCAGGATGTCGAATAGGTTCCACTGAGACCAGACGTACTAATCTTGAGCCACGGTCTATTTAGAAGTCTCTTGAAACTTCCACTCCTGTAGTTGCAAATCCTGATTCGGTCTCTATGCCAAAATGCTTGCAATCGTTTGTGATGAACAACGTTACGGAGGCGGATGAAGAACGGAGATTGGAGGTAGGCGAATCAGAGGAGCGTAAAGATTGGGAGCGTCCAGATTGCATGGTTCAAAATAAGTTGAGTTCATAAATCTTTTTTATACACTTTTATACATTCCGCTTCAAGAAATATGTTCTATTTATATCAACTTGAATTTTCAGGCTTCTCATGATAAATCTTGACCATTATAGTTGATCGTCGAGTGACTCGGGCGGGCGTCAGTAAATCTTCCATTTTTCTCTGTCTCGTGCAAGGGTAGCCTAGTGGGCCTTGCTCGTTCTAGGAACTCGTTGAGCATCATATCTTGCTTCTAGGCTTCTCGTGAAGAACTCTCACCATTGGGTAGGTGGCCTTCCTTTGGTACCGTTTAACATTCCGAGAAATGCAGTCACTAACAGTTCTTTTCCATCGGTTATCGTTCATACGCATTACGTGTCCGGCTTGTCTTATCTTCGACAGTTTGGCTTATGGAACGGCCTCTTTGATTTTTAATTATTGACGTACATCGGACTTCGGATCCCTTCCCTCCCTTGTGTTGGACGGAGTGCTCCTAGCATCGGCCTTTCGACTGCGCGTTCAAAACATTTGCCTCTCCCCTATTGTGTGCAGTAGATGATAAAATGATCATCCGTATATATATAGTAGAGTTATAGCCGTAGATCGCTTACTGGTGCTTCCATCTCAGACATAAAGACAATGTCAAGGGTTGGTGTCCGACCCTCCCTTCCCATTGGCATCCCTCTCACTTGTGCAAAATACATCCCTGACCATTCAAAGATTGATCAGTTTAGGAACTCCTTTGAGAGTCCATGAGGTGCTGAATTGAGAACCCGCACTTGTTCATTGCTCCTTTGTATTGCATGAGGAGTTCGAGGATAGCTTCCACAGGGGAGTCATTCGATACAATTGTACGAAGGGCGAGTAACGTGGAAGTACTCCATAGCGTATGCGCTGTTGGGACGTGCGTTCCGTAGACACTCCAGGATCATGTGGGTATCTGTAAGATGGGCTGGAATGTGCACTAACAACGGGGCAACTGTTAGGATTAGAAACTATGTTATTCTCTCCGTTCGTCCGTCTACACAAACTAGTGATAGGCCTAACTATGGATAATGATGGATCAGTTCCCGGATCGAATTTCTTTTAACCTCGGCATAGGAATATGAATGCGTCGTTTTCTTGTTCAGCGATCGCGAGGTTGTTATGCAGCATGCATTTACTTCCTTGGAAACTAAACACAATACAACAGTAGCTGACATTTCGGCAGTATCGCCTTCTTCAGAGTCTGGAAGGTTATACTGATATACAATTTGTTAGGGCCAAACGCTTTAATAACACTTACAAAAAGGCGAAAATCTCTGTGGTAATTAAATGATCAACAGCTTCTCGAAACACTCACCATTTTTTCGTGACTTTAAATGAGGAAGGTTAGAACAGCTGATTACAGGCGCATATGGTTGATGACTGCGCCATCTCCCCATCAGAAATTGATGCGAAGATACGGGGCTAGCCCTGGGTGTGACACCTGGGTGTTCCTCCCTGCTATTCATTGTAGGGACCTTTGGCATTTATCCAGAAAACCTGAGGAACTTTTCGTGCTGGTGTTTTAGTCTCCTGTGCGAGGATATCGACTTTAACTTCAAAATCGTCTCCGCTATGCTTTTGAATCCTATGCGTGCCGAGTGGAGTACTTTGTCCTGCTTTTCCTTTGCCATCTAGGTGTTCTTTTATACGGATACACAAGGGTCTGCCGTTTCGCCAACATATTCATCTCTGCAATCATTACAAGAGATCAGGTATATCGTACCTGAACTCATGCAATCACCGTCCCTGTCGTAAGGGAAAATTACGCAATTTGTTGTTTCACATAGACGGTCATACAGGCGGTTACGAACTAACTGACGACGTATAGTAGCCGGTGGTATTTCAACTATCGCTACCGATTCCTCTAGACCTGCCCTTCTTAAGCATCGTTTAATAGCTACGCTTACTTCATCGCTAATAAAGGGCAACATAAACGGGATTTTCACTGTATGACCGTCTATGTAAAACAACAAAATGTGTAATTTGCCCTTACGGCAGGGGACGGTGATTGCATGAGTTCAGGTACGATATACCTGATCTCTTGTAATAATTGCGGAGATGAATATATCGGCGAAACGGGCAGACGTTTGTGTATCCGTATAAAAGAACACCTAGACGGCAAACGAAAACTAAGACAAAGTACCCCACTAGGCACGCCTAGGATACAAAAAGCACAGCGGGGACGATTTTGAAGTAAAAGTCAATATCCTTGAGCTGGAGACTAGAACACCAGCGCGAAAAACTTCTTGAAGCTTTTTGGGTAAATGCCAAAAACCCTACAATGAATAGCAGAGATGAATGCCCAGAGGTCAAACGCGACCCTGACCCCGTATGTTCGCATCAATTTCTGATGTGGGACAGTCATCAACCTTATGCGACTATAATCAGCCGTTCTAATCTTCGTCATTGGGAGGCACGTAAAAAAAAGCGGTGAGTTTTTTCGAGAAGCTGTTGACCATGAAATTACCATAGAGTTTTTTGTCTTTTTGTAAGTATTATTGAAGCGTTTGGCCTAGTAAATTGTATATCAGTATACCTTTCTAGGCTCTGAAGAAGGCGATACTGCCAAAACATTAGCTACTGTTGGATTGCATTGCGTTTTTCTGTGGAAGTAAATGTATGCTGTTTAATAACCTCGCGATTGCTGAGCAAGAGAACAATGCCGAGGTATTTGCAAAACTTCTAACCACAGGTGTACGAGGTGGGGAACGAACGCGCAATCACCTTTTCGGGTGCTAACGCGTTCAACACCATACCATGTGGGTTCTTCGTTTCGCCGTTCTTTCAGCTAGTTTTCTATAAACCACTGCCTAGTGTCTAAAACTACCTGAGCGAAAGGCGAAACGACCCGCATGGTTAGGTGGTTAGCGCGTTAGCTCCCTTAAACGGTAATAACGGGTTCGTTCTCCACCGTAGATTACTTTCGGGTGTTGTATAAAAACCTAAGATTCATGATTCAACAATGATTCGTTATCTGGAAGCCAATTTCCATAGCCATAACGAGACCAGAAGATTATTATGAATTAAGAAACCCATGAATTCGCACGTAGACTGAAGGCATGTATACAAGTATGGGGAACGAAAAAAGTTCAAAACAACTAGCGCTTTAAAAGTTGGACGTATAGGACTACCGGATTTCGCCTGACCCGCCATGCTCACCGAACCTGTCGCCAACGGCCAGCACTTTTTAAGCATCTCGATAAATGCATCCAGTGAAAATGTACAATCGCGAAGCTGTTAAAAAATGTTTTCGAAGAATTCGTCGCCAACACATATTCAGAATCTAAAACGACCAGATTTAAAATAACACCAAACCCGTACTAAGAACAATGCATCTAGCGTCTGTAACTATGAAACAAAATGTATCAGTTTATTTTCCCAATTTTAACATACGTTCAGGAATGAACACAGGGTTCTTGTAGGGCAGTGGTTAGAGACGCATTGCAAAACGCATTGGATCAACAGCTGGTTCGCCTCCTCGCTTTCGCGCCCCTAGCTCTTCCATCCATCCAGGGTGGTTGATTTGCTATCATCTTTTCTGATAGAGTGAAAACACTGAGCTGATACATCGGTAGCCCACCGCAAGTCATTGTATAGACCAGATTTGCACTCAGTCACCGCTGCGATGCTCGGTGCACAGCGCATCTTTTAGGGAATGATCAACGCCGAATGTCTTATTATTGATTTACTTTTAAAAACCCAATTTTATTCAACCTCTGCAAAAAAAAGCCAATACCTCTCTGTGTTACTGAGCGGACACGACGTCGGTAATGGAATATTTATTCCGCTAACGTCTCGACGTCTTCATCTTCTTCAGAGCTGTATTGATCCGAGTCGTTGATCTACAGGTGACCTCCATTCCGATCTGGGTGTTCGTTGTCGCACCAACTCGAGTCCATTGAAGTGGAGAACCGGTCAAATGAAGAATATCATTCAGCGGTGCCCTTTTTTACAGGACGGATGTTGATCCTAAAAAGTGAGCCTTATAACTGATTTATACCTCATATCACCTTTCAGTGAACAACACTAACTAGAAGAAAAAAGCATTGGAAGTTTCATTCTTGTTATAAAATATCATTTCTCTTAGACAAACTAGTTTCAAATTTTGGGACTGTATTGCTTTTGTTCCCCCCCCCCAAACGGTTTACCGCCCCATCGTGGCTGCAAAGTGTTCCTAGGTGTCGGGCCGCGATATGGAGCGGCGGAATTCATTTGCCTCGCAGGCTATCCCAAGCGACGAAAGAGTCCGACGTTTTCTTCATGAAATGTATCTAAGAGTAAACCAATACTAGGACCCATCACCGTCCTAGTATCAAATTAGTCACATGGTGGCAAATCTCCTTCTGATTCACAAGGACGGCGACTGCCTGTGGTGGTGACGACCTGGGGCAGACTTTCATTAGGCAGACCTCGAGACTTCAGAGAGTTACAACGGCTAAACCAGCAAAATTCCGAAAAAAAGATTGTGCTGGGGTCCGCGGAACCAGTTAGGGTGGACCATCCAAGTGTCCAAGTAGGTAGTATTCTTTTTGTAAAGGCTCGTATGCGAAAACTAGAGAAAAAAAAAGGAAAAAAATTATCTTGAACAAGCGGAATATCCTCTCTTAGGATGCAGTCGTCTCCCACAATATAAGTTTGATGTCTACGGCTGGCGAGCATGTGTTGGACTCTTAAAAGTTCTGTTTGAAACCTCAGCTTTTTGGGATTTCGAATGTTAAAGATATTGAAAAAGACCAAACTCTCTTCAGTAAATATGTTAGTTTTACAGGTCCTTGAATTCTTCAATGATTGAAAAAATCTCGTCCGTTCACCTCATTCGCTGAATGAACACATTTTTTGCTGATAAAAATGGACAGATTCTAATGCTCTCCATTCTGATGAGCAATATTATGGTCCACTCTAGCTGTAGTGACTTTATTTTCATGGATCCTATTTGATTCCAGATTTAAATGATATCTACGACCACTCGCTAGCCCGCTTTGTTATGGATGGTTGCTGATTTTGATGATTATGACGATAACACTTATGAGTAAGTTTGATATGTGGGCTTATCATGACCATTGCCATCATTGAGAATGGAATAGGGTTCATTTCAATTTTGTACTCTTCGGATTTCACTTCACTGCGTTTCTCTATTCGATTTGTTTCGCAGATCCGCCCGGCATCTCAGGTGGGCGTGAGCATGTTCAGTGAGAGTTTCTTAAAACAAAATGTTCATTTTAGAACAAATGGTTCCCATTTGGACTTACCTCCTGCTGCAGTGGGCAACATGTGCACTCTTTTCACTGATGACGTGTGGGAAAAAAGGTGATGAAGGCGATGAGGAAGGCGAAGTAAGAATTCCGTTGTTGCATCTAGCATTTCTAATTGCTTGTTTGCGCGCTAAGAAATCCTATATTGGATGAATGAAAAAAGCTGTCAGCGTTGATCAATTCCTGAGGGATGCGCCATGCATTCGACTTCATTGAGCATCGTTAGAGGTGATGATCATACCGATGATCTAGTCACGCTGTTCCCAGGCAAGTCTGACACCAATTTGTCGAGCCCGGAGGGGTGAAGGGCTTGGTAAGCCTGGGGGGTGGAGATCGATCCCATGTGTGTATTGCAAGGCGGTTCCGATCAACGCGCCACACGTGCCATCCTGATAAGTGCTATAATATTCTTAACTGTTGTTTGATAAAAGTAATCCAAGAAACACTACTGGTAGGGTATTGCTAAGACCGTAAGGGAACGTGATGATTTTCTCTATGACCGATTTTCCAATAATGTTTCTGCTGCAGACTAAACATTGTGAGCGGTATTCGTAGATATGTATCAGAATTTCAGTTGAGTATTAACTGAGCAGGCGACATTTTTGATTTGTTTAGGAAGGTTCGTCGGTATCGCCTGGAGCGCCAGATGCACCACCAGCAGGAGATGCACCACCTTCTGCATCTCCAGCATCTGCACAAGGCACACCCGGAACGTCGTCTTCTTCTGATGTGAAGGTTAGTAAGTCGAATGAGCCACATCACCAGATGGTAGTAGTCTGAGCGTGTGTTATTTTGCACATGATGGTCGGCAACCGCATGAGTTGAAAATCTAAAAGGAAACCGCAATTAACCTTCACGACAGACTACAATCTGCTTCACTTATATTTTCCAGTTGGCTAATCAACCACTGAGGGTGTTTACCAGGAATAAATATTGGAAACAGTGAAAAGCATTGGATTTGATTGTTTCTAATGGATTGCTTAATATACTTTGCTTTTCTCATTAACCCAACATTCAATACTACCATGCTTTGTTTAGGTTGAGCATTGATAAGAACCTATGAACCTCCTCTAGTGGACAACACTAAATGATTCAGAAGAAATCATAGTTGTAGTGGTCAGGGTTCGCTGTCAAATTAAGTGATATTAGGCACAGTTTCGGCAAAAAACTAACCCATGACAATGGCACCAAGATTTTGTCAAAAATGACTTGTGAATTGTAATTAAGAAGTAAGTTTTAAATAAGCTATATCAAATTTAGCTTGCTGAGGAAAAAAAGGAAGGTGACGGCGATGAGGTGAAAAAAAAGAAGGCGAAGGAAAGGAAGAAGGGGGAAAAAAAAGAGGAGGAGAAGAAAGAAGAGGAGCAATTGAAAGAAGAAGGAACACAACAACTAGAGGGCGAAAAGAAAGGATTGCAAAAAGGTATTGCACTTGCGAATGCAAAAAAGAAAGGGAAATCGGACAAGAAAAGTACGAGTAAGAAAAAAGGCAAAGGAGGGAAGAAAAGTGATAAAAAGGCAAAGGGAAAAGCGAAAGGAAAGAAGAAGAAGAAGTAGTAGTGAGACACTAACAGAAGATACATATTGGTCTCTTTGTGCTGTGTATTTACTCGAAGATTTTCATTTTGCACGCCAAAATCTGGTGGGTACAAAGTAAAATTTCTGGTTTGTGTAATTGTTGAGTAAATTATCGATGGAAGCACGTTGAGGCATTCGAAGAACTTCTTCAGTATGACGTCTTTTGGAGGAGATTCAATCGAGGTCACAAACCTTCGTCTTGTGGTGCGAAAGTTGACTGACACATTTTTTTTGAGGGACTTCCTTGTATGAAGAAACATTTATATTTGAATCACTAGGATTCTCAACCACTACTAACTGATATATTGGTGAAGCTTATTGCACAAATTATTACATGTGCCACGAACCGCCCATTGCCGTCTTTTCGAGGAGGTTTTTCTCTATCGTTTTTCAAGTAAAACGATAAGGGACACTATGACAAGCCAGTCCGTGTTGCCAATAATGACCGTCTGGTTTTTATAAAAAAAAATGCACACTGATTAGTATTTTCGAGCGGTGGAGATTTCTGGAATTATATATTACATACCGAAGGCATGTGTGGCGCAGTAGTTGGAGGCGCCACTGCGACACACACGTGGAATCGATCCCCCGCGACCATGGCTCACCAAGCCTTCCATCCCTGGTCGGCAAATTGGAGCCAGACTTGTCTTGGAGGATAGCAGCACTGGCTCGATACATCGGTAGGCCACCCCGAGTCATTGTGAAGGCCAGATATACATTCAATTGCCACCAACGATAATTAACGAAGTCGGATGAATGGCGCATTCCTCAGCGATTGGGCAACGCTGAGAGCTTCTACCCTTTTACCGAAGGCATCACCCACTTTCTTTCACCTTAATGTCGTTGACGATGATATTCTTCCACAAGGGCGTTTTTTTCCCCTTCGGTATCTCAACACTTTTCATTGGCTTTCTATATTCGTAAGCTTACAAGTTGTTATTCACACCCTTTCCATTGATGCCGACGCCTAATTTTGTTTTCCCAACAACTACAAATTTCAAGCTGATACGCGCTTATCTGTTTTTCTTCAACTAACGATAAGTTTCCCATAGATAGAGGGTTTCAAGGATTGGGAGTACTGGAAGATACACACGTAAACACACACAAATACGTATCCGCGTACACACGTATGCACATTTACATGTGTACACATGCACGCGCACCCGTACATATACGCACTCCAAAGCACACACACGTATATTCACATGCACATCATGTACACAAACTTATACAGAATACACCTACACATGCCAAATTAACACCAAACGCTGACAGCACACATTACATGCAACTACGATTAAAGAGAAGTATACCGAGCATTTTTCCGGACATCTAGTGGTTAGTGTTATTAGTTTCTTTGCATTTTTAGCATTTTAAAAAACAAAATGAAGTGTTCAGCCATAGCGAATGTAGTAGCTGTAGAAAGTATTGAAATCGACGCTGTAATAGCAACGTTGACAATTCGTAGACCTCATGTCGAGATATTTCGGGCGAAAGTTGCTTTGAAGAAAAGCTGTAAATCTCTCATCTAAATAGGGATCCCTGCTGGATCTACTGAAGCAGGGTCACCGTGAGCCTGAGCTCCATCTGCTTCATGTGAAAATAGAAAACAACCACCGATTCATGTTTATTAAGGAATTCGAAAGCGAAACATCTGGTGTGCAACGATTTGTTGTTCAGCAGTTCTCACCATTTACATCAAACTCCTCAAGTTTTTGGAATATGAGAGTAAAAAATCTTCCCAGTGCCAGATTTGTTATAATAAAGTAAACTGGAAAAAGAACTACAATATTGGTTGTATTGAGATTACCTTGATCAGGGTCAGAGCTGAATGTCCTCATTTTCGCGACTTAAATATTCATGTCAATATGAATGATACTTTATCTATTTGGCAAAACATTCTCCCAGTTTTAATTATCGTAAGATTCCAACAATGAAGATTCTGAGACATGAGCAAAACTCGAAGCGTTAAGCTTCGAACTCGCAATTATCATTATCGGGAGCTCGCGTGCTATCCACCACACCAACCGAGGCCTTTGCTTTGCCTTCCTCTCAGACAGCTTTTTTACTCTGCCGATATTATGAGCAATCACCCATCAAGGGGAATGATCTGGAGAGCATAAATCGGCAAACCAACAATGGGGCCTATCGATGAGTCACTTCAGTCAGAAATCACAATGTGTAACTTTCTATGTACTGCTATTATTTTTCTTATGGACAGGGATATTATGTGAAAAACAACCACAATGATGCTGAGATAATGTCAACTTTTACTTACTGCCCACTACAATTTTTCACCAAAGAAACCCGAAAAGGGTAAAAGCGTGTTCACTTCTCACCGCAGACACCGGCGGTCCGGAGTTTTGCACATATCTCAGGTTCGAACCTTTGATTACATTTTCCAAGAGCTTACGTGTTACCTACTACACCACTATGGCCCTTGCTTTGCTTTTCTCTCAGCTAGATTAATGCCCTAATGGTGCCACTAGATAGAGATGTTTGTGCGGCTAACGTTTCGACGTCTTCGCCTTCATCAGAGCCGACGACGATCCTTGTCGACGGTCCATTGTTGTTCCTTTTCTCGATGTGGCGTGTTCGTGAGGAAGATGAGGACGAAGACGTCGAAACTTTAGCCCTAAACATCTCTATCAACCTCATCTAAGCTCAACAACATAAACAAATGTTGACTATTACAGTACCGAGGTAAAATGACGGGCGGTTTCAAAATAATTGGTGCCATCAGAATTCACCCGTCAACGAGAATGATCTGGTGAGCACAAATCGGCATCGAATCTAGTGTGCGGTCTGAGTTTTGCAAGTATTTCAGTATCTCTGTGGTTGCGTTTTTATAATACCCTACCACGAAAAAGTAATGGGCAGTGAACAGAAAGTTGTACATACTGACTTTTCTGCGACCTCAGCTTAACTGGGTTCAATGCCGATTTGTGCTCCCCAGATCGTTCCCGTTGACGGGTGATTGCTTGCTGATGGCTCCATTATGTAAAAAAAAAAACTGGCTGAGAGGAAGAAACAGAAGGGATCACTGGTATAGTGGGCAAAAGAAGCTTTCAAGAAGGGTTACCGCAGATTCGAATCTGCCTTAGGGTTTCACTTTTGCAAATCATGCCTGTTTTTATCCTTGCTAACTGACCTCATACTAAGTTACCGATCAGGGTGGGGGTGTAGTTCTCAATTTGTCAGGGATGCGCAATCGAACTTTCCACAACACCTCTGACCACTGCTCTATACGCCATCATCGGTTTTATAATATGTAGTGGAATGTGTAAAAAGTTGTAACTTTGTGTAAAAAGTTGAGGCGTAGCAGTAAAGACTTTGAGACTTTGACATTAGCAACCTTAATTTCTTAGACGTAACGCTTAGCGCTTACCTCCAAACGCTAACCGCGTAGTGATCATTGCTAAAGCCGATATCGATGCCAGTTTTTTTTAAATGATCTTGTTTAAACTGGGACACTGGGAAGAACCTGCTACCACAAGGAACACTCGCAACTGATTCTTTTGCAAAGTTTGAACTTTTACAGAGTTCTGCTTTTTTTCATCTTTTGTTAGCCCTTTATCATCATCTGTATCGTAGATGAAAAAAGAGAGTCGACTGTCTTCGTATTTCTCTGCATTTTCCCGTGACAACCATCGCCGACTAAAAAACGCACACGAACGTGTTGTCTATCGGGAGATCAGTCTCAAGCATTCTGAAGCAAGCGCGGAAAATCGAAATGGCATCCAGTGGTCGTCATGGATTCTAGCCGATACGTGACCTCGTTCAGCAACATCGACTGGGGTGAGCTTCACGTTGTTTGGTTCACATTACTGACAATGATAACGATGCAAGGAAATCTCGTTTTTCTTCACTCATATCGCAAATTGTTTGATCAAATCATTTCATTGAGCAAGTTCTACGATATGTCGAACTATTTCCATTCCTACCAGGATCCATTTATTGCACTTTGGAAAGGTTTTCAAATGTACAGAAGGCTTTTTCTTGTTTCTCCCAATGAGAAACTCGTTTTCTATATCTGTCTCTTATCCAACTCTGTTGAATGACCAATTAATCCACTATTTTAATTAGCGATAAAATCAGTCCATATTCTTAAGTATTTGTTCAATCTAATGTTTTGAATAATCCAGACCATGTCAGTAACCCTTCTGGACACTAGGTAGTCTCATGTATTGTAATAAACACAAATTTCCACCATAACATCAGAAGGAGCTGACGGTGCGTCTATCAACCAAACCCTCCATCCTTCCCAAAGAGACAAATTTGTACCAGACTTGTCTGGAAGAGTAAGTACGTAGAACTGATATGGCTTTACATCCATACAACTCACAGCATAGCCTAAATATGCATTCAGTACCACTATGACGCTATGCTTGGATTTGAATGCATGGTTCATGCCTATGGGAACGATAATTGTCGAACACTTTATATTTTATGCTATTTTTTACCTGAAATTGTTGCATGAAACTCAGCAGAAGAGGCAAACTATGAATGAATTAACTGTTATGTAGGAAAGCATTCTATATCCATTATTACTCTACAATATTATCTTATAAAGGATAAGAATAAAGCTCTCGGCGTTAATTAATCCTGAGGGATGCGCAATGCATTCGATTTCATTAAGCATAATTTGAAGATGAATGAATGCATATCTGGCCTTTATAATGACTCGCAGTGAACTACCGATTTATCGACCCAGCGCTGCTATCCTCCCAGGCAATTCTGGTACCAATTTGCCGACCTCGGAAAGATGGAGAACTTGATGAGCCAGGAGAGCGGGAATCCTTGCTGTGTGTTTGTGTTGCAGGGCGCCTTAAGCCACTGCGCCACACGCGAATATTATTCTACAACAACTGTAATGTTAAAGTTAAATGAAAGTAGATCGTTGAAGGGCAGTGGTGGCCAGTCTTCGTGCTTGGTTTCTCCACGGGAGCAGTCGTGTTCACCGTTGCGTTCTCTGTGGTATTCCTCTACTATCGACGCATCATCAATACAACGGGAGGATTCAATCTGAAGG
Organism: Angiostrongylus vasorum; assembly: GCA_018806985.1. Classification (NCBI taxonomy): domain Eukaryota; kingdom Metazoa; phylum Nematoda; class Chromadorea; order Rhabditida; family Metastrongylidae; genus Angiostrongylus; species Angiostrongylus vasorum. The sequence continues at coordinate 675,695 of JADANN010000388.1, forward strand.
TACTTTGCTAATGTATACCTTTTTTTATCTAATATCCTATTAATTTTTTCACGGCAAGGTATTTATGAAATACAACCACAATTACTTTTCTCGGGAGGGCTCACATGTTACTCATGGTACAGTTGAGGCCCTCGCTCTGCCCTTCTCTCAAAGGGGTAATCGCAACTCGATCTGGTCTAGAGTCCAAGTTTTGCGAATATCTCAGCGTCATTGTGGTGGTACTTTGGTAGTTATCCGAATTTGTGTTCGGTACTTGTTCACTTCCACAGTGGCTTGTGAACTGTCATTGACAAGGTGCAGCGCAAGCTATACGATATTAAATAATCCACAACGTGTTCTATGAAAGCCTTTGCAATTTCAGGCTTCAATTTTTCGCTAGAAGTGTACTTCAGTGTTTGAGAACTCGTTTGCTGGAAGTCTTTGATCACCTCTAGACGAATGCTCTCGGAGTAGGAACAAAAAACTTAGTTAATTGTGATTATAACCGTCCGTCGAAATTCTTCCAGCTGGTTTTCCAAAAGCTGGTCATCTGAGAGTATTGATCCTTCACTTTATCTTTTTATCCACTGCCTTCTCTCCAAGAGAATCCAAGGCAGCATGGGCACTGTTTACCAGTGGTATTAAGAACGAAATACAAGTAACATTCGGAAAATATCTTTTATTATTCCAGAAAAAGGTATTACGAAAATTTTTTCACAGTTTCTTTTGCTTCAAAAAATGCACTAGAAATACAACTACTATCGCATTTCCTTTCCTACGCCCTAGTGGTTTAGTTTCCATTACAACCATAATCCTTCCCACGAGTGTATCTCCTTATTGAGACATCCGTAGCGCAATGATAGTGATACCGTTCACTATGCGCAAGGCCTCGGTCTGACATCGTCCCAAGTCAATCAAGCCTTGAAGCCCAGTGTGGCTAAAAAAATTAGTTTCTGGGAAGCTCCACCGAATGCACAAGACCATAGAGCGCCAAAGCACTGATACCTGAGGATCGGCATTAATCAATTTCATCAACTTTTCATAATCTGTTGTGTAATTATACGCATTTAGGATGAGATAGCCTGACCACTTCTTGTGGAATGGACGAGTTTCTATCGACAAACATGGATTAGTTCAGCAACAACTTTTTTGTGACGACTATGTCGCTTTATCTTACTTTCGTTTAGAATTCGCCCAAAACGGTGTGAGTCGTTTCTGAGCGGAATGGTTTCTTTAAATTCTATGCAACATATTTTAAAATATTATTGATTTCATGTGCAGATATGCGGTGAAATTATGTTCACGAAGTTCGATGAAGTATTGGCTTGCGTTTCTTCATCCATGTCATACCAGTTACGACTAAACTTGCCTTGATAAAAGCTGAAAGCAATCTCTTTCACATTCTCGAGCTCCGGTCATTGGCTGAACCAGATTATTCCCTTTATCACCTTTTACTACTATGAGGACCATTAATTACTATTTTTTCGATACGTGGTTTATCCCTCTTCAAAGCCGGATTATTTCGAGTCGTTTGTCCTCAGGAAATCCTCGTCTTCGCGATATGGGTTTTCCCAGTCACAATGATTCAAATCTTCTGGAGTGGAGCACGACTGGAATGAACTACCGTCACTCGGCTATGGCTTTTTTAAAACACTTAACTGCTCTCCTAAGTTATGGAGGATGTAGACTGTGTGTGGAGCAGATGCTTAACTCTATGGTTTACAACGAAGACAATTTGCTTAAATCAATTCCTCCATCAATTCACGAATTTGTCTGCAGTTTTGTAGCCTAAATAGTTCCTGTTGGTTTTAATCCGATTCCAAATTAGTGGGTTTGAACCAGCCAAGAGAATTGTGGAGATTTCCGGTGTGAATCTCCTATAAGGAATTCCCATGGGTATTTTTTGACAACGAAGAATCGTTACAGTATTTATGACATTTACTTCTCCTACTGCAAGCTTTTTTTAGATTCCTCATCCAAGTTCACCATCAGGTTTAGTTTTTTTGAAGATCTGGCTGCGAAGTTTTAGAAAAAAAACATAAGGAAGAACTTTTCGTCCCAATCCTTTCCGTGAAAGCAATCAAGCAGAGAGTTTCATTCACTACGGATGAGTACAATACAATGATGACATTTAGTTGGAAGATTATTTTTTCACGGTTGGCAAACGATGGTGTTTTTGAAAAAATGAAAATGAAGACGAAAAAAATTGAAAACGATTTCGTCATATGATTGACTACGCTGGTGTTTGTCCTTTCTGCCCGTTGCAGAGTGATCACATGGTATTTAATATGGCCGCAAAGACAGTGAAGATCGGTGTTAGAGAAGACTGCTTTCCTGTCGCAGATGCGTAGCAAAGTGGCTTCCTCATAGCGTGTCTTGCAACCGTTATTTTGAAACAGTGTCAATGATGCATTTTGTAACCATGGATTTGATCCCCCTCCATAATTTACCCTGTCTCCCCCACGTCTCGTAAGCAGATGCTTTTAGTGGGCTTAATGCTGAAGCTTCTATAGTGGTGGATGAGGTACTGGTTCTTCCTTTGGGGCTCCAAGATAACTAATTTTTTTAAAACATTACCTCCCTAAAGAACCATTCTGCTGATTTGTCTAGATCCCAGCACTTCCTACAATCGATTCGTTCCTTCCCATCTGTCATCCACGAAGGTTCTTGCATTTTTTGGGTTTGGTTCGGCAGCTCCTTGAGGATTTCGATCTTCTCTATGAATGTTGTCGAATTCTGATCGAGTCAGTTATTTCTGGATTCTTGGGATACTTGTGTTAGCAAAGAGCGAGTGGACGAGCTGGTCACACAAAAAGCCTGATACCTATTTCGCGATCTAGGATGGATAGGATGCTTGGTGGGCCTGAGTCGAACCAGCGTCCTGCTCTTAGTGAACGACATCTCTACTATTGCTTTTGAGAGCCAACGTTGTGAAATGAACCACTTTTCGTTTTATCATCCACTCGGCTGCAGTGAGGCGACGAGCCACTGGTTGCAACATTACGAAACCCTCAATTTCTACCACCTTATTCTCGTACTAACGTAGCGAAAAACTGTAAACGAGGTCCATACGCTAACTTCAAGAGACTAAAAGTTATCCATTGCTATAAAGTCTTATGGTATGTGCCAGCGCTTTAATGTTACAATAAGCTCGGTGCGAATCTTCAGATGGAGCTAAATTCTACAATTCTGTAAAAAGTTCTACGTACGGTTTTTATCTCTCATGACTTCTCTTTTATGCCTTTGCTTTTGTTTTTGTTCTCCTACGTCACTGGTTAAGAGTTCGAGTACATGGATCTTCTACTCAGCAACAATTTCAAGAGGTAATCTCCCCCCCATATGAATTGGCAACCATAGGGAATACTTTGTTGTAAAATCAATTGCTTTCTCGTGGAAAATGACAGGTGTGGAATAGGGATTTCAATTCGACCTAATACATGAAATTTAGTTACTGTACTGGCAAATGACACGTCCTAGGCATGCTATATTACTGCGCCCCTCTTCAATCTTTTATAGCTGACCTTCGTTTCTACTTCTACTGTTTGTCTTCCCATTCCAAACCTTTCTATATTCTAACTTGGAACTTACGAATAGAAAGCTATAATCTAACGAGATACTAAGATGATCAGTCTTCATATTTCTTGCCTGTCTCGTCAATTCTTCCTTTCGTTTCACTGTCTTTAAACCGTCATTTATAGTGTTAGTTTGCGTTGAGATAGAAGAGGTACTTCTCTTCTCCTTGGTGGTGCAGCATTATTTTACCTAGAAACTTGACGTAGTAGGGTGTGCTAGGGCGTTCTAAGGTACTACGATAAGTATTTAGCAGGCTTTACCGATCGAAGATGAGCTTGTTGCCCTACGACTCGCATTCTTCAAATATGGCCTGCAATTCTGTGATGGAGGGCAACGCTGCTATTTGTGGATCGACCGTTCAAGCACCATGTGATAAACCGAATCAGTAGAACACCATTAACTAGTGAATACACTATGTCCCTCTCCTAATAATATTGGTTAAACGAAGACATATGAGATACTCAGAACCTTTCGATCAATGCCGATACAGCCTTTATGCTACTGAAAGAATCATCATGACACAATTACACATCATGATACTAAACCGGAAATTTTGTCTTCTCATGAACAACAGGGAACAATCGAAACGATTGCGCTGTCGTCACCTCTCGCCCACATCGATTATGTCGGCATTTTAAGAGTTGTTAAAACATCTACTCAACCCGCGTACCATTTTCTGATTAAGAATTTGACTAGCGCCCTTCGCTTATTGTCAGTTTTACTGCTAGAAGTATTCTATAAATCAGACGTCTTTCCGTTTTCACACATGAGATGAACCCGCTGCCCTACTTAGTTTGAATTTCCCTTCATTTTTTAAGCTAGACGATGATAATGAAGAACTTTCATTCGGCCAATGTTTCAACGTCTTCGTCCTCTTCAGAGTCGCGATGATTCGAGGCGATTGCCCACAGTCGTTCTTCTTCGCGATGTGGGTATTCAGTATCGCGTCGAGTCGAATGTTTTGAAATGAAACACCGCTCGAATTAAGAAACCTCACTGTGCGATGCTTTCTCATGATAGAGTGGTTGTTCACTGATAATAATTTCTTTTTCTCGGTAAAATCTATCCTGCAACAGTCGCTACTATTTCCAGCCAGAACAGAACGTAATAATAGTTTATAACCATGGCTCAGCGAAGTGAGCTCACCTCACTCGAGCGGCGCTCCACTCCAAAAAGATTCGATAAAGATTTGACTCATCGCGACAAAGAAGACCCACATCGCAACGACGAACACGACTTTGGACCATCGACTCGGATCACCAGGGCTATGAAAAAGATGAAGACGTCAAAACATTAGCGGAACGAAAGCTTTTATCATGTTCGTATTAGCTTATCAATAGAAGAAAATTTACATTGATTATCCACGACGAGGTTAAATACGTGTCAGATTTTAAAATATCAATATTGATTAATCGGTCCGTGGTTTAAAAAGCCGAACGTTGATGGAGGTTTGGTTGAAGTAGTTTGTGTCCTATCGGTATGCGTCTATCTCAGAAGTAGGTACGAAATTAGTTTTTTTCCATTTAGCTTTTTCTACAAGTGTAACATCGGTGCATAAATTTTCTTTGGCATTGAAACACTGAATTATTCTCCTGAGTCTCACATACTACTTTAAAGCTTGTTCCTCTTCGATGAAAAAATGCACATTTTTCCATCTATTTTTTTATGAAAATGTTCGTAAAGGACAATAAAGGATAAGGCTCTCGGCGTTGATCAATCCCCTGAGGGATGCGCCATGCAGTCGACTTCATTATGCATATCTGGCCTTTACAATGATTCATGGTGGCCTACCGATGCATCGAGCCAGCGCTGCTGCCCTCCAAGATAAGTCTGATACCAATTTGCTGACCTCGGAAAGATGGAGGGCTTGATGGGCCATGGGTGCGGGGATCGATTCTACGTGTGTTGCTCGGCGCCTCCGAGCACTGCGGCACACGCACCACCACGAAAGAGCTTGTAGTTAAGCTTATGTATCTTAACTTTCAACAGACGTGCGCCATTCAGCATGGCTCTCAATTTTTCGTCGGGCGCGGAATTTTCAGTTTTTATACATTGAAAAATATTTTCTTGATAACTGCAGTGCTTTAGAGTTTATGGACATGGCAGAATTGTAGGAGAACCTTGCTTTATCGTTACGAATGATGTGTATGCTACTATTTTGTGTTGGTATGACCCATTATGCAAATAAACAGCTGTCAGCTCTGGGAAGTGTTGTGCACACTATGCTGAGTCCATTTCAGTGTTTTTTCTTTCTATCTGTGCATTCCATACAATGATCATAATGATTGAAATGGAATTACAGTTAATTGTTATTCAAATTATCGACCAATGAAATTTTTCAAGGAAATTTTCCTTGTAAATTTTTAACTCTGCATTTTTCTTCTCCTCCCTACTATTTTTATTTTTCTTGGAATAGCTATCGAATGAGTATAGATAGTACGGTGAAAATTTCTGGAACTATAGTGTCAATAGTGAGCGTTATAGGTTCAAGAAAGTAGTTCCCAGGGTCTAGAATTTTCCAATGTGTTTAAGTTTAGTCATCGCTCGGGTGTCGTTCACAAGGCCTGTGTGGCCTAATGGATAACGCGACTGACTTCTAATCAGAAGATTGCCGGTTGGGCTGGCTGTGTTTTGAAAATGCTCCATAAGCCTGTCACCCTATGTCCGTTGGGTAATGTTTTTGACTTCTACCCAGAAAATCGGTGGAGATAATGGTGTTCCACTTTTTGAAAACACCAACCCCGCAAACGATATTGCGGTGGCCGGTCGAGTGCCACGCGTGGCCTAGTGGAAAAGGTCGTAAGCGGCCCACAGTACATTTTCCGTCCATTTCCTTCCTGTGCAATCGTCGTCCATGGTGAAGCTCTGCATCGAACCATCGGACATGATGAAGTCTGCGAAACTTATTCCAAAATTCATCTGCGATTGCAAACGGTTAACTTTAACCAAGAACACGACCGCCCAAAGACGATTGGATCCTCTTGGAGTCCACTCTTGTGTTCTTTTTGCATTTGCCATCTGTTCTACTCACTGTGTTACCGACCCATCTGTGCTTTGCATTGCTACACGGTTGATGTAACCGTGAGGCCATAGTAAAATATTATGCTTAAAATTTTAGCCTGGGCGTTGCTGCCTTTCTGAGAATGAATTCGTTCGGCTACCAGTGGAAAGATGCAATTCGCTAAATCACAGCCAACAGGCATTTGTTGGAATTGTAAGGGTTGCCAGAATGACTGTGGACCACCGGCTTGGCTCCATGCAAGCTTATCTAATACCAACTGCAACAGGATGGATAGTCCCTTAAAGAACAAATTATTGTTAACGGAGAGGCAATACCAATAAGAACCGTCCTGCCCTGATCTGAGCTTGCGTCATTCGAGCAGTGCTCCACTAAAGAAGATTAGATTCGGTAGAAGACCAAGATAGAACATAGAGAAAGTGAACGGCTGTGGACCATCGACCTGGATCATGGGCTCTGAGGGAAGACAAAAAACGTCGAAACATTAGCCGAATAAATGTTTGGTGACAGTCTCGTGTTAATTTATCAATAAAGCAAGGTTCACTGAAAACGCAGTTTAAAGCATTTTTGAACTATAGAAAGAATCCATGATAAATAAAACCAAATTCCATATCTATTCCGTATTTGATCTCTTGAGATGAGAATGTCGACTTTACTGGTGGTGCCGGTCGACTTTCTCAATGGTGGTTGACGAAGGTTTTCTTGAGATACCTACCATGAAACAGTCATTTTCTCCAAGAAGGAAACAAATCCCATTAAGTTCTGCAGACAACAGCTAAAACGTTTGTTGAACGTGGACCGTCGAAAACTTCAATGTCCATCTATAGGATTATAAATCTCAGAAATGTGCCTGTAGGCTTGCAATGGAACTCCATTTGCGGATTCCTAAGCATCTGACATAACCTACAGATCCCGTGCCATCCGATTTTCACCTTTTCTGTCCGTTTTAGGATGATTTTAGCAAAGGAAAAGGCAAATAATTGCAGAGTAATTTGATCGAAACGGCTTCCTGCAATGTGTGCGACTTATCAAAACAGACAGTCTTCTGATTTTCAGAGATTAAGCGTTACAGACTACGCCAAATAAATAGTTGATCCGAAGAAATAATAATAGAAACTATTGAATCAATAAAAAATCAGTTTAGATTTCAAGAAAGTACGATATATTTAAGCACCAATGTTCAATACGTATTTTTTTCTTCGATAAGGCTGCACGACGTTGATAAGCAATCTTTATTCGGGTAACGTTTCGGCGTCTTCGTCTTCATCAGAGCCGATGATCCGAGTCGATGGTCCACGATTCTTCTTCGTCTCGATGTGGCGTCTTCGCCTTCGTGTCGAGTTGTGTTTCCCTCAGCAGACCTTTTCTAGCTGATGATGATACCGACCTCTGCAGCATTGATTGTCCGGGGAAAACAAGTTACTATCAACGGGCAGTCACAACTATCAACCATCAGCATCCTGCAAAAAATTGCATCACCGAGTGAGTGGCCTCATTCGAGAGATGGACCCATGAGGAAGACACAACTCGATAAGAAGGCCGAGACGGCACATCGAGGCGAAGAAGAACCATGGAACATCGTCTCGGATCATCGGCTCTGATGAAGACGAAGCCGTCGAAAAGTTAGCCAAAAAATTGTTCATCAACTTCGTGGAAGCTTATCAAAGAAACAATATATGTTGGTTAGTAATACCGAGGTTAAAGGAAAGTCGCTTTTAAAATATTGTTATTGCTCTTTGCTAACCAATGTTTAATATTTAAGTTTTCCGAACTGAAAGCACAAATAATTTGAACGTTATATATATTTCGCCAATTTCTATGCTAACAAATGAAAAAACATCATCGTCTTCAATCAAACAAAGAAGGTCTTTGTGAACACAATAAAAAGCATGTGCCATTAGTCCTTACTGGATGATTGTTGTGGTGGGTGAGTGCAGCAGAGCGGCTAAAGGTGTTCCGCAGTGTTCACGTGATCCGCCGATCCATGCCAACCAAGCCCTTCGTTATTAAAGGAAGGCAGATTGATATCAGACTTTTTGGGAGCACAAACATTCACTCAATTGACCAGTAAGCGCAGGAAGTTATTGTGTAGGCCAAATATGCACAGCTCCCAACGGTTTACCGCCTCATGGTGGCTAGGAGGTGTTCCTGGGTGTCGGACTGCAATGTAAAAGCGGGGAAATCCATCCATCTGGCAAGGTCTCCCAAGCTGAGAAGGAGTCCGACGTTTCCATTAGCAAGCCCAGCTAAGAGTAAACCAATACCAGGATCCGTCACCGTCCTGGTACCAAACTAGTCTCATGGTGACAAACCTTCCTCTGATCTACAAGGGCGGCGACTGCCTGTGTTGGTGACGACCTAGGGCAGACTTTGGCCAGGCTGACCTCGGGATTCCAAGGAACCACAATGGCTTAACCAGCAAATCTCAAAAAAAATGGAGATTATGCTGGGGCCCGCGCAGCCAGTAAGGACGGGCCATCCAAGTATCCAAGTAAGTAAATATGTTTTCGACTATATCTACGATTCCTAGCGAAATTCGATATATAGTGCGGTCCTGAAGGGATTGGCCAACTCGGAATATGTAATCCTTCTTCATTCTCTATGATTACTATAATTTACAGGTTTTGATAGAAATGCTTATTTTGACAAGGGGAGAATCCCATTTAGTTTTGCATCACAAACTATCGTTTTGCTTTTTTCTCCCACCAATTCATTGCTAGTGGATTTGTTTTAAGCACTGACACTTACCAAAAGGGATTCGTCAGAAAAAAGAAGAACCTATTCTTTTGTGGAGTTTGTCCTCTTCGGGTGTTCTTAGTCGTTCATCAATAGTTTCGTTTGTGAAGAAGCGATATCAATAGGGGCGCAATGTCTGTCCTGTTCGTGTTTGGAACAACTAACCCAATACTTCTATAATGCTGAGATATTTACAAAACTCCGCACCGCAGGTGTGTGCAGTGGGGAACGATGGCAAAAGATCAATAGAACTAGTTGAGAGACAGGAGAAACAAAGGACCCGCATGGTGTGGTGGTGAACGCGTTACTTCCCGGAAAGGACAACAGCGCGTTCGTTCTCCACCGCAGACACCTGCGGTCTGGAGCTTTGCAAATATCCCAGCATTATAGAAGTTACATTTCGCAACATATCCTGCCGTTAAAAAGGATAGGTAGGAAAATAAAAAGGTTAAGATTACTCAATACTCTGGAAAACGTTACGACTGCACTGCAGATACTGACGCTCTTTCGGACTTACTGGAAACCTAATTTATTCGTCGTTTATGCCACTTGAAGCTGCTTACTTTTTTTTTGGATTTCGTGCGATGAACATTTTAAGGCAGCGGTGAGGATAAATTTCTAGGTTTTTCATGCTGTGCACGACTGAAGCTGTAACGCAGCTTTTAGTGAGTGACTGTGTCGTATGATTTGACAGAATTCGGGACTCATATCAACTGCTTAGCCTGAATCTTCAAGTTCTGTCTTTTCTTTTAACTCCAAAGAAAAGTGGTTTGTTTAATCGATCAATCTCGTTACGGTCCATTGAGACATTTGTATTTGCATCCTATATCCCATTCTACTCAACCACTCGCTGTTGAACATCCTGAAGTGCTAAAAGGGCTCATGCTTCCATTCTCTTGCAATTCTGGCTTAATCTCTTCTTAATCTCGTGATATGTTTTGAGCACAGTGATAGCAGATCTGAACCAGATCACCTTGATGACGTTCTATAGCTGCTGTGTTTCAGAAGGCGCTATTAGAGCGCTCTATGGATGTTGCCTAAAATTTTCTATGCGTGAGATGCAAAATTTGTCGTATGAGCTTCATGGCTTTGGGTCGTAGGAAATGATAAATCAAGAAGCGGCGAGTTACAAGTCTTACAAGTTCTCTGAAGAGCCATTCCTACTTTGATTGCCTTCTCCCACGTAGTTCCTCTCCTATGTTATTTTCCACGTTCATTGATGCACCTTAAAAGATTTGTGGCAAAAGCATGATATAGACTTTTTAGTCGAAGCACCAGTAATTTTGATTTGTTTTCTGTTGCAAAACATGTTGCCACGAACTGCCACGAACTGCGTTTTTTTTCAATTTGTGCGCAGTTCCATGTTTTCGCCGTTAACCTCCTTGAGCATCACTCCTGCAACACTTGTATTCCTTAGAGCGACGACGAGGTCTTCAGCAAGAGCAAAGCTTCATAGGAATTCTACATCGTCGTTTTCGTTAAGAGTGAGTGAAAAAGTGGTCTACAATTTATAATTTACGAGAGCCCATATATATGGGAATGGAAGGGGACAAAACCTTATTCTCGCTAAGCAGCTGCAGTAACAGTCAGGGCCAACGACGAAACCTTGGCGACGTGCCCTTTCTGATGCCCTTTGTCCAGTTTATTTCTTATTTGAGCAGTGTCCAACACTTTTTCACTTCTAGCCACTGTACGGCGGCATAAGCGGCAGATCTCCCTCTCCCGGAAAGCCAAAATTTTTACGAATTCAACCAGCTTTGCGATTCAAGACGAAGCCCAATGCATTGGGCATCCCTAAGAGGTGTATTAAAGTCGAAACTTTTAAACCTTCACCATTGTGCTTCCTTCTAGAATTAGCACCTTCTACATCAATCTTTCGTTAGTACTACAACTACGGCTTTTCCTGTGGATCGCTTTAACGCAACCGCTCTTGTCACGAATCACCAGAATTCCTACATTGCTTGCAACAATACTCGTGTTATCACTCAGCAGTCGTTTGGTTGCTGAACATTTCCTCTGCATAGACGTGCACAAAAAGTGGTGATCCGTTGGCGAGAGCTCCGATGATTCCACAGAATGATGTACATTTTCGTAGCATGTTTCGTCCAGCGTTTTTTAGTCTTATTTGCCCAACATGCGTGGAGTTCCACCATGCAAAAAGGAGTGGATCTTTTCTTTCGACCAGTTCTAGATACGTACCTTTCTATTCCCATGAACTTTTTCTTTCATCATGGAGAATACAGTTTTCATCGCATAGTGTGTAACATTGCGATGAAAAATGGGTCGTTTTTGTTGCATAAAAGGGGGGAACATGCAGAGCATTATGAATGTTTAGACAAGGTGTAAGATTGAAAGTACTGTAGGTTAACAATGGCAATTGATATTTGTTGGCAAATGCATTTGTAAAATCAGCGATGCGAAAACCCGGTATCAATCATGAAATAAAAACCCGCCATTATTTTCACACCAACAGGCGGCTTCTTGATGAATTGTCCAAGCAAGGCAATAAATTTTCTTATGAACAATCTATTCTTGAGCAGTCGGAATAGTGATAATATCGGCCATAAGGGTAAGATAAAATTTACTGAAGGAATAAGATACTTCTAAATAACACGGCTGAGAGACAAGCGAAACGAAGGACCCGCATGGTGTGGTGGTGAACGCGTTACGCCCCGGAAAGGGTAATAGCGCTCGGTCTTCACCGCAGATACCAGCGCTCCGGAGTTTTGCAAATATCTCAGCAACATTATGGCTATATGTCACATAATACCCTGCCATTAAAAATTTTGGCAGCAAATAATAATTGGCAACGTTAAGATACTTCTGTTCATTTTTTTCTGTTTTTCCTCTTATTCTATCCAGCTACGAATCCTTAGTGCTTTGAATTAGACGATAGGGCCGAAACGTCAATCATTTTAAGGTTTCATGTCAATCTTATTCAGCCTATCAATAAAACGACATATGAGACGTACTTCTCTTGCACTTGCTTCTTTGAATGACACCGACTTACTTATGAAAACTTGCATCGCAATAAAAGGTGCATATCGAAAGCAGACGTGATGTTATTTTCAAACCTGATCAGGACAAACAAACAAAACGTCACTGCGTGGAACGACTTTCCTTTGAGGCATATTATCATACGAACACTTCTTGAGGAACTGGAACGAAATTGTCTACCTGTATGTTGGTATCTGATAGTTAATGTTTTCCTGTCTTCACCGTATTCCGATGCTACGGATGATCATGTGAACAACATAGGGATGGTCTATACATCAAAAACGATAGCGGCTCTGAATAAGGCGATTTCGCTGGAACTCTTGCCGTCGAACATCATGATACATGTTGCCAACCTCATTTTAGCTCCTTAAGGAGAGTTTTTAAGATAATATAAGGTGACCACCAATGGCGTACTTAATCGAAAATTGGGGTTTTCAATTATGACTCCACATTGATTGTCTTAAAATATTCTCAAATCCAATCTGTTGGCAAATCTGTGTGAAAGTTGAAATCACGGAGAATCTGTTTCAGCCAGAATTTCTAACAATGCAAGTGAAGCACTAGCTGTTCTTATTCGATTATATTAGACGTTCTATGGTAGAGAGATTATAAGATAATACAGAATGCTAAATTAGTTATAGAGTCCTGACTTCCGGAAGAGGGTCAGGTCCTACTCTTTAAGTCCAAATTGGATCAATAACATGTGTTCCGATTTATCTCTGATGAGTGCCGTGTTTGCTGCATAGAAGTCAGCTGTCCACATCCTTCACTTAGGGCCAATCTCTACATCATTCCAGAAACATGTGCTCGTGGACGTTATTAATATTTCTGATAGTTGTCATTGTCGTCTCAGGTAGGACGTTATTTTATCTCAGTCGATATTTGTACAAATTCTGGCAACTGTCCAATTGGAACTGCGCGTACACTTTGTGGTTTTCACAAATAGGCAATACCCAAAATGTTATTTTATCCACCAAATCTTTATTTTATTGATTTTATTTGAAAATTTCTATTGCAAAATGGTGAATTTCAATTTCTAGCGCTATTTATCGAAAATTTCCGCGCTTTCATTGGTCGTTTCCAAATAGGGGTCAAGTTGTACTCGGATAAAATTTAAAGATTTAGAGCGAAAACTGAGTGGCCCTTCCAACATGGCTTGCTAACTCTATAGAAGGTGCATATCCTAATCTGAGTAGCCATTCTAATAAATCGAATTCGAAAAACATGAAAGCAAAAGCTTCCTGCTTCCAGAAGCTGCGCAACGCTGCTATTCCGGATCGAAGAACAAATACGAGTCACGGCTGTGCGACACGGGAGTCGCAGGCAAATACGTATGTCAGAAATTCGTCTGTGAAGGAGGAAAATGTGAGTATATCCAGAATTATTTTCTCCCTCTTTCCACCATTGATTTCTAGTGCTTCTGTCTTATTGGTCGATTCTTACAACGGTATTTTTGTGTTTGGTTCTTTTTTTCCAACGTCTGTGTTCCATTCTGAACAAATAGATGAGAGCTCTTTCAGTTCACTTTACGAGTCTTGAGTTTTGCTTGTCTTTTTCACTAAGCCCACAAATTTTTTATTCTACCGATTGATCGCTGCAGCCCGACCTGTCCTAGATTTTTGCAAAATAGAAAAAAAGTCTTTGAAATCACACTCCTACAGGTATTTTTGCAATACATTTCACCTAAATTTGCCTTCCTATGAACCTCCACCACGGAGACCGAAGCCCCTTTTCCGTAAGATGACTCATCGTTGGTCCTCATTCGCAGTGATTTTACCGGCCAACACGTGATTGGTTTTTTCTTTACTTATAGTCATTTTTCATCCTTTTTTTCATATTTTCATCCATTTAGTAGAAGCTACGCACGAAACGAAATGCGTCCCGTTGTGGGAAGTCCTTCACAAGGCAGTGTTGAATAGCAGAAAAGCAAAAGGATTTCATCTCCTCATGCCCTCGTTGTGCTCATCTTTGTACCGCTCCTCCTCTCTACAATTTCGATTCTTTGATTCATAGCCTTTTTGCTATTCGTCAACCAACCGTCAGATCTTTGGAATTTTGAGACGAAGAGGGTTTTTTTATCGAACTGACATCCGTTCTGTATGAAACCTATGGGGTTCATAACATGAATAAGAATACACTAACATCGATCTTGCCATCGTAAACATCATATGACTCGGCAAACTTAGCATCCAAAGCTCTTACCCATCCTTTTTTCGTCATTTATTAGTCAGAATCAAAAAATGTAATATTCGCAAGCAAAAGTACCTAAAATGCTAAGTGCACCATTTCCAGGATATCAAAAAAGGACACCTTTGAAAAGTGATTGCATATAAATACAAAGAACTGCAGTACAAGGATGAGTTATTTATAGATTTAATGGGTTAAGCAGTTTGAGCAAACTAGGTTGCATGGGTGCACCATATATGCTGCATATATGTGTGTACATGTTTTTTTATTTTTTTTTCATTTCATGTGTGCCGTCATCACATCTACTGTACGGATCCCAGCACTTCTTGCATTCGATTCATTTTCCTCGCACTCATCGTCGACAAAGGTCTTCGAATATTGTTTTAGCTGCTACTTTAGAATGTCGCCTCCTTTATCCATGTCGTAGAATGCTCGTCGAGTGAATTCTTGTAATCTTGAAGAAAGCCGGACTAAAGCGCTCCCACACGAACTGGAGGAGAGTGTTAGGGCCAGAAGATCGAACTAGAGGGTTTACTTCTTGATCGACGGCACCATTGAATGTGTTACTCCAGTCCCTATGCATATATATATATATATATATATATATATATATATATATATGAAACAACTAAAGATATATATATATATATATCTTTAAGTTGTTAGTGAGCTTACACGGGGTTGATATAGATATTTATTTTGGCTAAAGTTTCAAAGTCTTCGTCTTCATTAGAGCAGGTGATCCGGGTCGATGGTCTACAGTTGTTCGTGTTCTCGATGTGGCGCCTTCGTAATCGTATCGAGACTGATCGTCTTCAGTGGAACACCGCATAAATGAGAGATGTTCACCCAGAAGTATTCTTTTATACAAGGCGGTTGTTGGTGATATCACTATCAGTTGACAATAGATGGTTTTTTCAACGCACAATCCACCCTGCAGCAATCGGTATGTTAAGCTAGCACAAAACAAGCAGAAAAAACAGTTTTCAAATCGGCCGTCATTTAACGTCGGCAGTAAAATAATCAACATGTTTTTAGGAATGGTGAGCTTACACGAGTCTGATGAAGATATTTATTTGTTGACAGATAAAACCCGGTTGGCTGTTGTTGTTGATATCATGCATCCGTTTCGTCGTCTTGCAACCATTATCGACGGTTGTGATCGGATTTGCGTTTGTGTACGACTTCAACCTGAGAAAGCTCTTGACTTCTGTCCTCACTAGCACGTTAAATCTTGTTCGTTCCTGGAATCATAGCTTAGCCGTGCTAGGACAGCGGCAACTCTTCATTGCGAACAATTTTTTGCTATTAGAATATGAAGAAAGGTTTGCTTCCTTGCCACAACAAATTTTCTAGAACACTAACAATTTTTGGTTTTTACCTTTGAATTTTTGAGGCTAATAGAAAATCGATCCTGGGAACTATTTGAATTTTTTGTTTTGTTAGAAATCCATATGGTTACACGACTGACCACCAGTAAGCGATAAAGGATGAAAGCTCAGGTCTTGCTCAAGCCATGAATTCGACTTCATTAAATATCGTTAGAGGTGACTGAATGCATATCCGACCTGTAGAATGACTGCGGGTGACCTACCATTGTATTAGGTCACCGCTGGTATCCTCCTAGACAGGTTTGGTACCAATTTGCCGAATCAATCCCTGAGGTACACGTCACGCATTCGACTACATTTAGCATCGTTTGAGGTGAATGAATGCATATCTGGCCTTTACAATGACGCTCGGTGGCGTACCGACGTATCGAGCCAGTGCTGCTATCCTCACAGACAGGTCTGGTCCCAATTTGCCGCCTCGGGAGGGACGGGGGGGTCTAGTGAGCGTGGGGTGCGGGATCGAACCCATGTATATTGCAGGGCGCCTCTAGCACTGCGCTACATGCGCACCGCATGTGCGATGCACGAAAAGTGTAGGAATCCAACAGAATACGAGCTCAAACGCAAGTCATCCAACGATGACCATCGATAGCGATAAGTTGTTTGATTCCCTGGGTATAAAGATCACTGGAAACCGAAACATAAAGAAGAAGATTTTGCAGTAGAAGTCACTATATTCGCACAAGAATCTAAAACATCAGAGCGTAAAACTCTCTTGAAGCGTTTTAGATGAATTCGAAAGATCCAAAAATGAACCGCAAGGAGAAGTGTCTTTTTATCAAGCGTGACCTCGTGCCATACCCTAGGCTGATTCTATGACCTTACACGGGCACATTCCTCGCCAGTGTAATACTTCTGTGCAGCTGTTCTCCACCAATTAATTGCAATGCTCACAAAGAATAAAACAGTGGGTGTTCAAAAGAAGCTGTTTATTATGCGAATGCAAATTTATCTCCCACGACCGACTTTCTATAAACCTCGGCATTGGTCAAGTATTTCTTCGTATTCTTGTTGAGCAAACGCTAGGTGTTGTTTTATTCTTTATTCACGAACAAGCTGACGTTTCGGCGGATTTCGCCTTCCTCAGAGCCGCTTTCTATGAGGCTTCCACTGAGTATGTGTCGTGGAGACCAACCGCACAGAATTCACACGGAAGCATAATATCGAAAGGCGAAATCCGCCGAAACGTCAGCTTGTTCGTGAATAAAGAATAAAATAACACCTCGCATTTGCTCAACAAGAACACGAAGCAAATTTATCTGTTGAATCTTATCTGCTATGCTTATGAAAGTGTTTGGCTGAGTAGATGGTATGTCAGTTTGACCCTTCCAGCTTCCGGATAAGGTGAAACAGCTGAAACATCGGCTATTGCATGCTAATAAAATCTGTAGTACCAACTTTGTGTTTAATTATCGAAGAAAAAACAGTGAATTATCAATCAGTGCCGAGGGTAGTAGAAAGTCGGTGCCGGGAATTGCTGTTATAAAGAATCAATACGAATAAGAATAAGAACTGTTGCCCACAAATTATGACTATTATTTGCAAAAATTTTAACGAGTAATTTTTTCGTACGCTTTTCCTTGTTTTGCAGTAGAAGAATATTCACCTGTCACCTGCCGTCCCGTTGATCGCCGAATGGCTAAAACTATCACTGGTTAATCTTCTATTTTTCTTTGTCGCATGCAAGAGCAGCCCAGTGGGTTCTGCTCTCGCTCGAGGAACTCGTTGAGCATCGTACCTTTCCTCTAGGTTTTCGTGAAGAACGCTGACTGAAAAAAGGGGAAGCGAGAGGTTTGTTGAGCCTTCAAGGGCACCGAGGATGCTGTGAAAACAACAAAGAACTCCCAACTCCGAACCCAAATTTAACTCCCGACTCCGAACCCAAATTTTCGCCTCAACGGGTTTTTTCTATCTTAACGTACACGTAAAAACCCGGTAGCTGAGTAGGAAGGATTAAAGATCACTCAGCTTCAATGAACACGCTGTTGAAAGGGTAATGCTAGGAGTGTCCCGTGTCATCAGACAAGTTAGGGGGAGGGATTCGAAGCTCCAACCTGCGTCAACGATCAAAAAATCAAAGACTCCGTCCTATAAGCTAAACTGCCGAAGATCAGCTGAGCCGGACAAATAATGCATATTAACGATAACCGTTGGACAACAGCCGTTAGTGACTTTATTCCTCGGAATGTAAAACGTACCGCAGGAAGACAACTGACCCAACCCAGCTCAACACTGATGCTAATTCGTTCATCATGTTGATTTCCCGAACTAGAAAGAGGTAATTGAGAATTCGGAGATATTCGTTCCGTTGAGCGTGAGTGGAGCATACGTAATCAATCCATTCCTCACTAACGTCGCTTTTGTGAGATTTAGTTGAAAAGCAATTGTTCCAAAGGCTTTATCAAAGTCGGCAAGCATTCGTTCCGCCTGGCTAATGTTTGTTCTTATAAAGAAGATGTCACCAGCAAAGCGAAGATGGTGTAATTGCTGACCGTCGACTTTCACTCCAATGTTGTCCAATTTCAATGCTCGCATGACGTTCTCGTGTTGCTAAGTAGTTTTAGCGAGATGATATCGCTTTGTCTAATCCTTCTTTTGACGTCGATGTTAATATCGTTGTAGAATGGTGGTCCGTTAATTTTGAAATTTTTATAGAGCTCACATGACCATGGAGCGCTTCTCTGACTGCTTCTATCTCAACTGGGTCTAGAGCTTTCATTAAATTGAAGGAAGTAAGACAGAACGATCTCTTCTACTCTCGCGATACTTCGATGAGTCTTGTTATCGTGTGGATGTGGTCCATCGTACTGAATCCTTTTCGAAACCCGGCTTGCTCACATGGCTGTCTTTCGTGCAGAGTTCTGTCAATCCTGTTTAGGACGACTCGAGTGAAAAGCTTGAGGACGACAGACAACAAGCAGATAGGGCGATAGTTGCCGATATCTTGGAGGTAACCATTCTTGAACAATAGCACTCTTGCTGGTCTTCCACTGAGTAGCGACCTTGCGTTCAGACAGGTAACGTGTGAAAAGCTGAGCCAGTGTGTTTACGAGGGCTGGCGGAAGGTTCTTCAGGTGTTCTGGTCTTATCCTGTACGGACCTGGTGTTGTTCGATTTTTCACCCACGAAATGGCATGTCGGATTTCGGAAAGGAGAATCACTTGTGCGACATGTCCATCCTCCATTATTTCATATGAGGGAAAGTGGACGTGGCTACCGAGGAGATCTGAGTAGTATTAGTGAATGATTTTTTTCCATTGCCTTTCTGGACGCTGTAACTGCTCCATATGGGCGTCGGTGTGCAATCATGTTGGATTTGTAACTGACGGAGCTTCGGTGGGCTTTTCGAATGCTTTTCCCAGCATCTGCAGCTTCGAACATAACTGCTCCTCTTCTCTCTTTGACATCATCATTTATCTCCTGCTTGCATTGTTTTGAAGGTTCGAAATATTAGGTAAAAAAAATTTCCAGGACATCAGCAATAGTTCACCACGACTGAAAATCTTTCCACTCTCTCGCATCGTCACAACTGACAATGCTTCGTGTTGTCTTTCGCTAACGATGAATACAACGGTCATTTTTGAATCCTCTTCCATCGTCTAGTGATCCCGCTTCACTAATGTTTCCATCCACTCAACATTTTTAGCATTGTGTCTAGCCTAGTGTTTCCTGGCAATACGACATCCGTTGGGCCCAAAAAGAGAAAGTTCTACATAGCTTCATCGTTCTGTTGCTGAAAACAACCTGTTGGTGATGTGCAAGGAGTAATCAGAGGGAACAACATGTTTAATTTGTCGAGCTCAGTTGGAAAAAAGTGTGCAGTCGAAAACATTGTAGCTTAGAGTTGCTTCAATCAATTACTCTTCGAACTATTACAGAAACCTGACATGAAAACGTTAGCACCCTCATGACTTTCTATGTTCTGTTTAGCTTGATCTCGCCTTTTAGGTCGCTCTACATGTTGATTGTTAGTTCTTAGCAAGCCAAAAGTCTGTGGCCTCTGTGACTCCATTCATCTTTGCGGCGTTTGCTTGGCAAGTTTTTTAGATGAACTGTTACAGAGGCCGTTCTCTACCGCGTAGAGAATACTCTCTATCCTGTCATGCTGTCGGCATAGCGTTCAAATCGCTATTTACTCTATGAACACGTTTTCCATCGACGTGATCACTTACTTGCTTCGTTCAACCCTAGCGACACGGCTGCTCTCGCCTCAAAAGAAAGCCCCACTTGGTAGGTGCGAAGAATGTAAAGATCTATTCGGTTCAGATAGAAATTATTTTAGTGAACTATCCAATACATTAGCGTTGCCTATTATCTGCACGTTATCTAATTCCATACAGTTACGTAATTAGCATCAGTACTCACGTGATGCTCGGTCCTTGTCATTTCTTCTACCAATTTCGTTATCGCGACCGACATCCACAAACATGGTTCGATTAGCATGACCATTCAGCTGCCACTTGAAAAAATATAACCCCTTTCCTCACTGACACGATGAATGCTAGCTTAAGATCGCTCTGTAGAGAATCTCTGCATAGCGTCTCTTAGCTTTTACCACAGGTATTCACCAGCTGGAAGCTGTGTGACTTTGCAAATAGACGCCATGCCGGTAATCACTTCATATATTCTCTCTTTGATAAGCCTGCACAATGTTGATAAACAGTCTTTATTCGGCAAACGTTTCGACGTCTTCGTCTTCATCAGCGTTGGGGTGATCCGTGTCGATAGTCCACAGTTGTTCGTCTCCTCATTATGGCGTCTTAGTCTTTAAAAAAAATCATTTCATAGTTGATCGGCGTTTCAGCGTTGATGTAATGGGCTGGATCGAATTTCGTCTATTCAGATATTGGAGAATTAGATGATTTTCGCTGAAGGTTCTTGGAAACTATAAAGGCGTCAGAGGTGAATCAATTATTCGTCCTTGCAGCTCACATAATACAGCTTTTTCGCCATTAACTCGGTTAGATAGATTTATGGTTAAAGGACTTTGGAGCCACCTCAATCGTTGCAATATTTATGTAAAAAGAACATAGCAAATTCGACCATGAACCTCGCTACCTTCAGTGGTCCGTAGACGGGCATAAAGAGCTTTAAAAGACGAGAAAAACAAGTCCAGAAAAAAAGAGGATTTATTGATGACGTTAGTAGTGGCCTTTGCTACTAATCCTTACGATCATTTCTTGAGGAATCGAGAGCGAATTTAGAATGTGCACCTTGATGAGGCTGAGCTGTAGTTATTCCTACTGAGCTCCAAGAGTTTGAATCGTTCCTTAAACGATAGGAGGATCTCTCATACTGCTGCAAAAAATCGCGCTGTAAAGACTTGCTTGGATACTTGTTTGGCTGGTTTCCATGGGTCTTGTGGAACCACAATATCACGGCCCTAAAAGGCAACGAGAGTAGTAAGGGCATTTCTGAGACAATTGCACCACCAGACAGAAATGTATCATTGCGAGAACATGTTTTCTGTGCTATCAACTAAGGTGCTCTGGCAGAAATTCCCACTCGACACCATTTTCCGAAATCGTCATCAGACCATCAAAGACAGGCTTAACGAACCACGTCATTGATCAAATAAATCACTGTAATCACAATCTTGACTTATTATTTACTGCTTACTCTTTTTAAGGGCGGCGTATATTGCGAAATATAACTTCGATGATACCGAGATATTTACAAAACTCCGGAACGCAGGTGTCTGCGGTGGGTGAACGAACGCTCTATTATCCTTTTCGGGGAGTAACGTGTTCACCACCACACCATGCAGGTCATTCGTTCCGCCTGCCTCTGCTAGTTCTACCGAGCTCTGCAATCAGCAATCACCCGTCAGCGGGTTTGATCTGGGGAGTCCAAATCGGCAACGAACCCACTTAAGCTGAGACTGTATTTATAATCACAATTTTGGATTATTATTTACTGCCTACTCTTTTTAATGGCAGGGTATATTGCGAAATACAACTTCAATGATGCTGAGGTATTTGCAAAACTCCGGATCGCAGGTGTCTGCGGTGGGGAACGAACGCTCTATTATCCTTTTCGGGGAGTAACGCGTTCACCATCACACCATGCAGGTCCTTCGTTTCGACTGTCCCACTATAAGCAATAAGCAAACAGGAGATGTTATTTTATTCTTCATTCTTGGAAAAGCTGACGTTTCGGCGCTAATTTCCCCTTCTTCAGAGCCTGAAAATTCCAAATCGACTACAATCTACCCAGCTAAAAAACCTACATAACGAAACAGAGAAAACGCTAAACGAAGATCTCAGTCACATTTAAAGCAAAACAGCTTCTTTCGCATACTCACCGCCTTCTATGAGTCTTCTGTTGAGTATTTTTATGAGAAGACTAATAGCAGAGATTTCAAATTGAAGCGTAATGTGCCTCTCTTACACTTACTTATCAGTCCTAAACACTGTCACGATCATCAGTGCCTCCTTTTTTTTCTGAAAAGCTATAAGTTTTGATTTTTGCATAAGGTGAGAACATTTAATCTGAAGATAAACGTCTAACTTTCGTATGTCCATTAGAAACTTCAATTCCTTCTGTTTTAAAATTCGTCAGTATATAAATAGCTCTCAAAAGCCAAATCACAGTTCCCCAGTTGTTTTCGCACATATTTTTTGGTTTCAAAAAAGAAAACCAAACAACAAGAACTTTATCCCTATCACACCTTTCTGCCTTTACGTGAGCCTTTTCTTACACTTTCTATCGCCATCCTCAATGTTGTTGTTGTTCAGCACCTTTCGTTCTACGCACGTGCGCTAGCAAGAATTTGGGTTGCATGGCCGGACCGGCAATTTGCAAGTTCAGTGGCGGTTCGGGTTCGTGTGCGCGGTGCGAAACCGACAACTGCAACCTGTGAGGAACGACTGTATATGTTGTAAATGTGAATTTGTCCACTTGTTTCTGCCTACATAATTGATGAGGGTATTATTTCTCTTGTTATTATGCAAAATCCATAGATGAAGTATCGATTAAAGAAATCTTGCAAGAATATACCCAGCTCATCTACATGGGTCAATAGTTAAGCCCCCATGTAGTAGTCTATTTCTGCAAGGAAAAATGACGCCGTATATGTTCAAATAGACATAATCCTTGAAAAAAACACATTGCAGAAATTAGAGGTACCTATGACAGAGTGATAGAAGCTTTTTTTCAACTTTTATGAAAGCCGACCACTTCGTGGCATCGGGGAAAACTGGTGTGATGTTGTGAACATACGTCATCATCATTCTATTGGGTGCTCTTGCCTATAAAAAAAAGCCGCATGGTGTTTCCCCCTAATGCTTGCTACCAAAATTGCTATCCGACTCAGGTGAAATAGGCTCTTCTACATCACATCAGAATAAGCAGGTTGATCTCCTCTGTGTAATGAAACGATAATTGGTCAAGAGCAGCTCTTGTAAATGTATTATTCCACCCCACGCAAAGTGGTTAGAGAACCGTGCAATTAATGCATTGTCTCTCGTTCGACCCTGACTGGGGTCAACAAAGGCTTCGATCGCCCTGGGATAAATAAATAGCATGCAAACTTTTGAGAAAAATCTTCTGTCAGTCCACAGAATGATAAAGCAAACTTTATAGATGAAGTGTTGGAGCTCGTTCAATATTTGAAGTAAAGAGCAAGGGATTGGGCTTCCAATGTTGATCAATCCCTGATGGATGCGCCATAAATTCGACTTCATAAAGCATCATAGTGACGATTGAGTGCATATACGGCCTACACAAAAATTGCTGTGGCTTGCCGATGCATTGAATCAGTGTCCTTATCTCAATCAGACAAGTCTACAACCAATTTTCAGACCAAGAAGGGATGAACGGATTGAGGGAGTGGGAAAGGAAAGAATTGTTTGTGCGCTGAGCACCTCTTAGTACAACGTTTTGCCTCTAACTAAATATTACAAATTGAAGCACTTTTTGTTGGTGCGGAAAAAATCCTAATAAAGGTTGGAAATTAGGGAAAGATTCACATTTATGAACAATTCCTCAGTCGTCCTTCGATTCTAGTAGACACCGAAGAATTCTACAATTGCTATTTTGCCTTCCAGATGTGCCCTGTTGCAGCTCACGTTCTTCATATAAACTCTAGTGGGTAAGCCGGCCTACTACGCTGGTCTTGGAATCGTGGTGCGGCTTGATACCTCAAATTTGGGTAGTTAAGCTTTGCATGCAACAATATTTATACCACTGTAATCATATGGCGATATCGGACAACGTGGATGTAAAATACATTTTAAAAAAAATTCGAAAAGATAACACGATTAGTAAACAAAGGTGATATAAAGAGGAAGAAAGTTCATATAAAGTGCAACGGTTAAATGAAGAGGATGAAGAGGTACCGAACAGTTTTTGTGGAGTGTTCTCATACTAGGAAAGGATAATCGAGAAGAACATAAGGCAGAAGTTAATTTACTAAGGTAGCAGATGACAATAGCGGCAATGTAGCCATGTGTAGGAAATATAGAGGACATATGAGAGCACTGAAAGTTGGAGAACATTCTATGGTGGTAGAGAATACTCTCTGTTTCCCCAGCAGCGCTGAAGATGTACTGCTTTCATTGCGCAAGAGGCCTTTTAATATGGTTAGATGGAGACTAGCCAGTATGAGTCAAAGGATATCTATATAGAGATCTTCGTGATGATGTCAAACGTTCGATGATCCTCTTGTTGAGCACTTGACATCGCGTGGGGTTCTATTCCAATTCGTTTCCCTCGCATTCATCGTCCACAAAGGTCTTCGAACATTTGTGTTCTTAAATTGCTGCTTGAGGATTTTATCTCTTTTAATGTCGTAGAATGCAGGTCGAGAGTATTCTCCTTGCAATCTTGGAGATTACCAGGCGAAGGCGTTGGTAACTACCTGCATTATCACTAGAGAGCCAGCCCTTTGACGTGTTCTTCAGTCCTATTTTATAACGTCCAGGGTACAAAGGTGTAGGGTCGTACGAAAGGAATCATTGAGGCCAAATGGTGAGCTCGCAGCCTGTTCTTCGTTGTTTCGCTCACATCAATGTTCTTGTAATTTTAAGCTGATCGTTTCCTGCTACTAAGCTGGGGTGCTGAACCACTTATCATTTTGACTTCTAAACAAAGATATGCGTCTATCGGCCGGATTTACAGATTTTCGTTCTGATAAGCTGAATATGAATAGGGCATCACCAACAAGCGGTTTTCAATGAACATCGCTTTCTAGTTGTCCAATTCAAGAATAATCTTTCAACAGCCGTTGTCGTAACCGGAAAGCACTTATTCAGCTTGGCTAATCTTGATGTTGTAAGAACAATGTCATCAGCCACGCGAATATGGTGTAGCTTTCGACCATCGGTCTCTGCTCCCAAGTTTTTATTTCCAAGTTTTTGCATGACATCCATGGTAGTGGTTTCGAAAAGTGTTGGCGAGATCTTAGTGCCATGTCGAACCCTATTATATCACCGGTAGTAGTGTCGTCGTAGATCAGCGAAAACGTCGTCGAAACCCATGATAAACTTTCGAATCATAGTAGCATCAGTGTCGCAAAACGTTCAGATGACAGCTTAACTGAGTATAGAAGATAAATGACAGACAGCACTAAAATGTTGTCAGTTAAACCAGCTACCAACTTTTTTTGAAATGGTGTCATCTCCTAAATAAAAAAAACTAAATGATTGATTCACATAAAGTGCTCAGCGCTTCTTTGCTGATGTCGGCTATCTCTGTTATAAGATCGGCTATCCATTCCCTTCTTCCGCCCTTGGTTTATTGGAGTCAATTTATTGAACGACAGCCGGCCTTTAGGGCACGAGCCTTGCGTAAAAAAAAGCTTCTAATTTTAATGAAGTCGTTTAAGGGTTCGAGATGATTTACTCTTAGTGTGATTGACGGATGATTGCTGACAGCAACTGTAGGTCAATAACACGGCCAAGAGGAAGGCGAAACGAAGGACTCGCATAGTGTGGTGGTGAACGCGTCATCCCCTGGAGACGGTGATAGCGTGTTCGGTCCTCACCACAGCCACCAGCGGACCGGAGTTTTACATATATCTCAGCATCATTATGGTTTTAATTCACATAATAACCTGTCATTAAAAAAGAATAGGTAGTGAATAAAAATGACGACTACTAGTGTTTGACAGGATTTTGTTATACTGTGTTGCATTGACCAGAGGTTGA
Source organism: Angiostrongylus vasorum (assembly GCA_018806985.1). Taxonomy (NCBI): domain Eukaryota; kingdom Metazoa; phylum Nematoda; class Chromadorea; order Rhabditida; family Metastrongylidae; genus Angiostrongylus; species Angiostrongylus vasorum. Next base: position 701,725 of record JADANN010000388.1, read on the forward strand.
GGTGAGCATCTAGAAAGAGAACTGAAGAAAAATGTGTAAAGAGTGAGTGAGTCGATACGACGATCACCTGTAGTCCCATTGATCGTCGAGTGACTCGAACGGGCGCCAGTAAATCTTCCAATTTCCCTGTCGTGTGCAAGAGTAGCCCAGTGGGTTCTGCACATTCTAGGAACTCGTTGAGCATCATATCTTTCTTCTAGGCTCTTCGTGAAGAACTCTGACCATCGGGACAGTGGTCTTCCTGCAGTGCGTTTAACATCCCGAGGAATCCAGTCACTAACGGCTCTTGCCCATCGGTTATCGTTCATACGCATTATTACGTGTCCGGCCCACCACATCTTTGACTGTTTGGCGTACAGAACGACATCTTTGATTTCTGATCGTTGACGCAGGTCGGAGCTTCGGATCTCATCCCCTACTTGCGTGACACGGCATACTCCTAGCATCGTCCCTTCGACTGTGGGCCCAATAACGCTGAGTGATCCTTCATCCTGCTTACGTAGCGACCGGGTTTCTGACGTATACGTTAACGCAGGAGGTACAGTACCGTTGAGTCGAAAACGTGGGCAAGGAGTCGGGTATTCTTTGTCCTCTTCACTACATCCTCGATGCTCTTGAAGGCTCCCCAAGCCGCTCGTTTCCTGCTGCTCAGCTGTGGAGCGAAGCCGTTCAACATAATGATTTCCCGACCTAAATAGACATAACTGGAGCATTCGTAGATATTCGTTCCGTTGAGCGTGAACGGCTCATACGAAACCAATCCGTTCCTCATGAACATCGTTTTTGTGAGATTTAATCGAAGACCAGCCTTTCCACAAGCTTTATCAAAGTCGGCCAGCATTCGCTCCGCTTGACTAATGTTTGGTGTTATACGGACAATGTCATCACGACGATGGTCTTTAAAAAATATTCCAACACAAACAGAAAATCCAAACCCGATGAGAGCGTGGGTTAAATAGTGAATTTTTTTCATCTGACGCTTAGCTAGTCGAGTTATGTGTACCTAGTCCGGGCAGTATGCTAAACAGTATTTGTAGTTCTATATATTCTTGTTGACCACCGCTAACAGTGAAGCAAATATAATTTGTAGTTTTAGTTCTTCGTGGCTTTTTTTCATTTACATAAGAAGTAAGGGGGAAACGTGGAAAACAACTATATCGAGCAGTTCATGTTATCAAAACACCGACCAACCACACGAGGAACGACGACTGCTAACACTGAGCCGAACATAAATGAGTCATCGCCTCTTTGCTTTCCACCAAGAAGCTATCTATGTTAGAGCACTCTGAAACCACACTGTTGGAGAGTGCGGTGACTAGAGTTCGAACTGTGAGAAGGCGGGGACAGTCTTTGCTCTGCTGAATGCTGTCGGGATGTGTCTGGTATGTGAGAACGACCACTGGAAGCATAAACTCTGTCATCTTTTTCGGTTGCGTTGTCGTTGAAATATCTGTGCAATCTAATGTAAGCTCATTATTTCTCTATAATGCCTTGCCGTTTTTCCTTAGTTCATCTCATCTCCTATAACGAATCTAACGGTCATTGACATCCGTATATAAGTTATCGCAAAATTTTTTATTCGGAATCTGAAAGTTATCTAACTATTCTTTTGCTTAGAATAAAAGTGTAACTACGGGACCTTAAAGGAGAAAGGAATTCCTCTCGATTTTTGTTGAGTTTTACGTCCTTCGTTGCAAAAATACGAGAATTAGCTATTAATTGTTAGAGTCAGGTATCACTAAAACTACGATAATACTAGAATGTGAAGAAAACATCCGTTTGGGAAATCTATACATGTACAAGCTTTGATAAATAAGACGATAAAGCTGTCGGCGTTGATCAATCCCTAAGGAATGCGCCATGCATTCGACTTCACAAAGCATCGTTGGAGGAATGCACATTTGGCCTTTGCAATGACTAGCAGTGGCCTACCATTGTATCGAGCCAGTGCTGCTATCTTCCCAGACACCTGTTGTACCAATTTGCCGACTTCGGGGCGATCGAAGGCTTGGTGAGCTTAGGGCGTGGGGATCGATCCCATGTATATTGGCGCATTTAACCACTGCGCTACGCGCGTCCTTGTGTAGAAGTTTAAACTTTACTTTAAGTAGGAAATAACTGCTAACATAATACTGAGTCGACCAATAACAATTATTTCACCAAGATGACTTCTGAAAAGTTACAAGATATTCTAGATATTGTTTCATCGCAAGAATCTTTCAGGTCTAAAAACTATTCGATATCGTTCGTACTCTGCTGTTCTTCCATAAATTTGCTAGAAGTGGCGAGTTCCATTGAAAAACCAGCCTTATTGTCTTGCTTTCTGTTATATTAGCAGTAATAAATAATAGTTTGTTACTATCTGTGTTCGAGTTACGCGAACTTTTAAATTCTGCAGCTCTTTGAAACCTTTTTGTGTTTTTTCCAAGAATCATGGGTCTTAGCGTAGAAGTAGCTTCTAAATTTGTTTTGCCGAGGTCATTTTAGTGAAGAATATCCTACTGTTGTTAATAATGCCGAGGAAGGTGGATGTAACTCAATAACAGCCTTAAGCAATTCCTCATGGATGCGCTGTCTATTCGACTCCGTACGACGCATCGCATAGGTGAACGAATTCATATTTGGCGTATACCATGACTAGAGCATGATGATGAATCATTATCGACGTTTTTTATCCTTCCAGAGAAGTCTGGTAGCAATTTGCCGACTCCGGAGTGAGGGAGAGTTTGTTTCGACCTGATGCGAATCGGATCTAGCGAGTATTGCAGGAACTCGAACTACTGCGCTACACACACTCTCAAACTAGCAGTGTGACAGTTAATAACCAAGGCTTCTGATGTCCAAGGCTTATGAGAAAAACCATTTATTCCTCCCAGTGGAGGAAGGCACTTATTTATGAAGGAAAGCTATGTGAGCTTTGTTTGAACTGCAACATTGGTCGTTGGGCGTAGTTCCTCAAGAGTTCCGTAGTTTTAATTCGATGTGTATCGATGATTCGATAGATGGCGATTTCGTGACAGTTTTTTTGCATTTCAAGACACTTCTTGAAAACGTCTGCGAACAATTTTCTGACGAAATAGCTCAGGATCGCCGAGATTTCCTATTGCAAAAACCTTCATTCCATTCAGAAAACTGCTGCTGGCGGGGGATTCATTCCAAACCACTCCATTGGAATTAGAGCAAATCCGTCGCGACGATTTTTCCGGAAAAAACTTCAGTACAGGACGTTATAAAGAAGGATTTTTTCTTTCAACGTTCAGGAGAACTTGAGCATTTTTTTTGCACGTTTAAAATTGAAGCAAATTTGGGCGATATGATTCTTTCTGGTATGACAAAAGAAGACTACAGAGCTTTAACACAGTCAGCAAGAAGGACTCTTATTTTCGTATGAGTAGTGGAAAACTCAGAAAAATTAGGAAACATGCGGATAACAATAATTACGAGCTTTCTAAATGAGCTAAATTTCCGAGCCGCAAGTGTTTGTAGTGGGGGGCGAACGCGCTATAAACATTTCCGGAGGCCAGTGCATTCACCACCACACCATGCGGGTCCTTCGTTTCGCCTGTCTCTCAGCTAGTTTCCTATCGATCTATTATCGATCTACTGGTGGAGAACGCGTTAGCCCCCGGGAAGGGTAATAGCTCGTTCGGTCCCCACCGCAGGCACCTGCGGTCCAGAGTTTTGCAAATATCTCAGCATCGTCTTGATTGTATTTCACATGATACCCTGCCGTGAAAAATTATAGTAGGCAGTAAATAAAAAAGTTAAGATTGAGCTAAGTTTTTTTCTTATGGGTTAATCCCCATGTTAAAGTAACGTTTCACTATTCTTTGCTCAAGTACAATGTTCTTTAAGCTTCCTTTCATTCCCTTAAATATTTCAACCAAAATTTCACCAAAAAATAAAAGCAAATTAAACAATCGCGAGGCCGTTAAACGGCATACATTTACTTCCATAGAAAAACACAATACAATACAACAGTAGCTGACGTTTCGGCAGTATCGCCTTCTTCAGAGCCGCTTTTTTTTACGTGCCTTCCAATGAGGAAGATTAGAACAGCTGATCATAGTCGCATAAGGTTGACGAATTTTTTCGTCGGATTAGTCAACCTTATGCGACTATAATCAGCTGTTCTAATCTTCCTCATTGGAAGGCGCGTAAAAAAGCGGTGAGTTTTTTCGAGAAGCTGTGGACCATGCAATTACCATACAGTTTTTCGTCTTTTTTGTAAGTGTTATTGAAGCGTTTGGCCTAGTAAATTGTATATCAGTATACCCTTCCAGGCTCTGAAGAAGGCGATACTGCCGAACCTTCAGCTACTGTTGTGTTGTATTGTGTTTTTCTATGGAAGTAAAAGTATGCTGCATAACAACCTCGCGATTGCTGAACAAGAAGACGACGCATTCATATTCCAATGCCGAGGTTAGTAGAAAGTCGATCCTGACATTCAACCGACAAGAGAGGGATTTGTCAGCAATTCAGTTTTCTCGGTAAACAGACACGGGTTTGTTATTACAATATTTATTCATCACAGGCAATATTTCGGCGGTCTAGTCTTCTTCAGAACCATTTTGCGCTTTATAAGTCTTCCAGTTGTCGTTAGAAATCAATCGCACCAAGTCTTACTTGAGTGAGGCATGTGTCTGAATCTGGTCAAAAAAATCGGCCTAGGGTAGGGGCGCGAGGTCACACGTGATCACAAGGCATTTCTCTTCAGGGTTAATTTTTTGAGATTTTGGAATTCATCGGAAACGCTTCAACGCTTCTATGCGTTGCCGTTTTATCTCATCCGTTATGTCTTTGCGCCCTATGTGTACTCAGTAGTGTTCTGTCTGGTTTTAGAATCCTCCCTAACTAAGCGTTCTTCCATAGAGGCGCAGAGTGGTCTACTAGTTTCGCCTAGGTATTCCCTCACATTCTTTTCAAGAAGTCAGGAACACCGTATCTGAACTCATGAAATCATCATCTCTGCCTTTAAGGCACATTATACAGTTTTTTTCATAAACGCTTATACAAGCGGTTACGACGAAGCTGGCGTGTTATAGTGTCGGTGGCATTTCAAACACTGCTACCTATTTCTCTAGACCAGCTAGACCAGTCCTTTTTGAACAACACTTTTTAGCTGCACTTATTTCGTTGAAAATGAAGGCAGAATAAACGTGGTCTTAAATTTGAAGATTTGCAGTTTGGAGGCTTTGTTTTTCAACCCTGTCCCAGACAGCTACCGTTTCGTTGCCACTGGAATTAGCTACTTGACGTGCTAATTTCCTATGATTTTCTTCCTGTGAACACACTGGTGGCTGTTTCTAACATGTTTCTCACAATCGCCTTTTTTGTAGGTGCAAGATGAGGGGAGGAGTAATGAACCAGTATGTTTTTGTTACTAGGACGTTTGGTACTGTAGTCGCTTTCGGATAAGGTAATCTGAAAGTTCCAGAGTGGAAGCTAGTTTCCTTTGTTTCTCTCTGGTAAATACTAAGAACTCTGATTGTTCAAAACACATGTCCATCTCGTCTTTTGTGGAGCAGATGAGAAAACATTTTTCGATATAGCTATAGTGCACTACACCACAGACTGCGTACGGGACCTTTCAACTTTTTGACCTGAGCCAGACACATTCCTCACCCATGCAAGACTCTGTGCAGCTGGTCTCTAGCAATAACTGTTAGAGTTACAAATAACAGAACGGCGAGTGTAACCGTAAGTATACTGAGGTATGAGTAAAACTTGGGAACTCAGCTAGGTTTCGAACTCGCGATTGCACTTACTGGGGCTCAGGTGCTGTCCACCACACTAACGAGGTCTCTGCTTTTCCTTTACTTCACCCAGTTTTCTAATCTAATGGTGCTATCAGCAATCAACTGTCAGCAGGAATGGCCTGGGAACACAAATCGGCATCTTTGTTGTTGTGTTTCACGTAACACCCTGCCTTGAAGATAGAGCATGGGCAGTAAATAAAAGTCGAACATTATTGTCAATACAGAATGTTCCTTTAGTAGTTTAGTCAGGAACTATGATAGCATCCTAAGCTTTGCTTGCATTCCTTGAAGATGCGCTTTATTTAAATCTATAGACTCACTATTCAAATTTTCTCTACAGTAATTTGCCACCTGGGAGAACAAGCGAAACACGTCGAGTTGTACATCGCATCTTTTGCAATCCTACTAGAAAAACTTCGATTCTTCGAATTTACATTTTTCTACTTCTTCATTCCCACAAGAAGCTGTTTTTGAACGGCATCGAAAGTGGAGATTAAAAAATAGTTTTCTATATGAATCGTACACTTGAACGTCAAGGTTTATCATTAGAAAACCGTTGGTTGATTCTCCGAAACCACGCCCTCCATGAGGAAAAGGTTGAGCTTTCTTCCTGACGGAACTCCAAACAAACGGTCCAACACGGCGTTCCGACAGTCGAAATTTTCTAGGCCTTAGTTAGCAGTCTAATATAGCTAATGCGAACTCGAAGCTGGTCGATTTCGTACAAGAGGAAACGTTGGAAAAAAGGCGTAAACTTCTCTTTTACACTATGACACTTGTCAGTGAAAAAAGAAAACTAGGGCTTTCCTGATCAATGCAAAGTATAAAGGGCGAGAAATAGTTTAGCTGTTAAGAGAACTTGGGAAAATATCCTATACCTTCCACATGGGATTGATTAATTGCGATATTATACATATTAATTTTAGAAATTTTCCCAATTGCAACGAATTTTAAGTGCCTTAACTGAAAATCCTCATACTTACAGAAAAAAAATCGGAGGGAGCCCTGGAATTCTTGACGAAGCCGATTAACGATTACATCGGATATTGGGGACACCCTTGAATAGCATAACTCTCACCTCCACAGATGACTGCTTGTGTGATTCTCGAGAGGTTAAGAGGCTCCGCGAAATAAGGGTTCATCCTTTCATATGATTGCGTCGGTGGAGTGTGTTGTCGATCGGTGGCCTGAAAGATGACGCTATAGCGAAACGACAGAGGGAAAGGCGAACTCCGCCACTACACCGTGATTACGACAAGCAACCTTTGTATTGCTAAGTTCCCTTGAATGGTCGATTTTCTCCGAAGAAAAGATTTCATTACTCAGTTTTTTATTCCGTTCTCGTTGCACTAAACCTTTTCGGAACTACCAGAGGAAATCTTCTTAATTTCCTTAAATGTTTGCCATAAGAATTGCATGAGTTTTGTATCACAAGTAGGATCACACTGTCGACATGTTTATAAGCCTCATACTCTTTATTCTTCACTTACTTTACTCAAACGAACTGTCTGGGTCGAGAATCATCGTTCTATAAATGCAAATGCAATCGTTGTTCATTTAAATATTTTACTTTTACAATTCAAGTTATTATTTACTTCCACTCATTTTAATGGCAGGTTGTGTCGAAATATAATTTCAATGATGCTGAGATATTTGGAAAACTCCGGACCGCAGGTGTCTGCGGTAGGAAACGAACGCGCTATTACCCTTTCCGGGGGCTAACGTGTTCACCACCCCACCATGCGGGTCCCTCGTTTCGCCTTTTGCTTTTATATTACAGATCAGAGTACAAATCACCCAAAAAGGGCTTGACTGTATTCACCTCTATAGGAATTTGTTGCTTTCTTACGACCAAGCAGTCGGTATTAATAACGTAGTTCCACTAATGATACTTTATCGGTGACAACCTCACCGCCTATGCTGACGCGTGCGATACCCTTAGTAAATTGCTTGTAACAGGATAGACATCATTGTACCGTGAAATTTCAACGCTTTTCATCGTTTTTCCTGCACCCTAACAGGGTTTACTTTCCTCTTCGTGTGCTGCGTTGTGTGTTTATGGCTTTTGGCCATAACCATTCCAATATTCATGGACATTATCCTAGCGATGCGGTTGCCTTTCCTGTCCCATCAACCATTCTAACTCACGCGTCCACGTTTCCTACCGTGTCGTTCAGCTATAGTTTCATCTACGTCTATTTGTAAATTATAAATGTATCCATGGCCCACGTTCCACTTAAATCTCTCGGTAGCTAAGAAGTTTTCTAAATTTTAAACGATCTTCTTTCTTGCTCAGCAAACTCAGAGTTAGCCATCCATCACTTTCGAAAATGTACATCCCTATGAGGTATCCTATATAGGTTGTGCCTAGCTTTAGACTAGAATCGCTTCCTCATTCATATTGCACGACTTTTGAGCTCAATAGTTTCGGAAAATTCTCTATGACCTTTGCATGAACACCTTGCTTCCAAGTATGTGCAAATCCACTGTCGTTGCTTCATACCCAGATTTTTTTCTGACAAAACCAACACATAAAACCTTTCCAAATGACTGTAGATGACAAACGGCATGGTTTCTCTCAAATTTAAATGTTCGCATTGAGCGTAATATTGAATAGAATATTGAGGTGAAGGGCATAAGATCTAGAAAGCCTAGAAAAAAAGAGAAACGGATGAAGCGAAATGCGCAGATGATGAGTAAAATAATGACGTGAAATCACTCACCATTTGCGAGACATGACGGTTATCCGCGAGCCTATTTGTCAAGATTTTTCATTTTTCATATCGCGTTTAAATATTAAAAAGCCTCTGAATTCTCAGCCCCATTCCAGGGAACGATTTCTGTGAAACGTGTTTATGAATAAAGTTCAACGATTCCTCAGTTAAAGCTTTTAACTTAAAGCACTTAGTGAACAGACTATGGACGCGTTAATTGTTTGCAATTTTTAGCGGATGTGAATAGCTAAAGTTTTAGCCTCTCTTCATTGCTGACGCTTGGTCGGAACAAAGGTCGCTTCTAGCTACGTGGCGGGGAGCTTGCGCTCATTCCGTATGCAGTTAGGCACCCATTCCGACTCACACATGCTTAAATGAGCCAGACACCGTGGCTCTATTGTCCGGCTATGCATTGCATTAGAGCGCTGCTCATTTATCGTGGCCATACGTGTGCAGTCAACTAACTACACATCACTAAGCTCGGTCAAAAAACTCGATCAATGAAAGAACTGGGTGCGCTGCGGCAAAATTCTAAAGATCACTTTCTCTTGATAAAAAAGTGAGCAGGATGAAAAAATTTTATAGATCTTCGCTGCTACCTTTATTGTTATAAGCTTTCATCGTTCGTTTCGTCCGTTCGATTGAATAAGTTCTACCTTAAAGGAAAACAAAATGTTGATTACGGTGACATTTTTTTGAACAAAGCGAATCAGTGTAAATTAAGACAGCGTACTTTGTCAATCTTGAATTCGCTTTGATTAAATTTACTTGTTGCCAAAGAAAGTATGTAATGAACTAACAACGCAAGACTGCCACGAATGGATCAGACGTTCACATCAGCGCTACAATGAATCAGTCAGCTTTCTGAATTCAGCCACAACCTCCTGTCGCTTTGAGATTTAGCCATAGCAAAAAATTTCGACATCTTGCTCTAGCTGGTGATAGGATCTACTGTGGAAAGAAGCGTTGAAAGCAGAACTGCTTCGAAGGATCTAACAAAAAAGAAAATCAGTATAAATGTAAGTAATGCAAGATCGTTTTCTATAACAGGGAAGTTGCTCTAAATTTCAACCAGGCGACCGACCGAGCTTAACTGGCACCTTCTAGATTTCAGATGTGAAGACTAGGCTATTTTTTTGTCTTAGCAGAAAAATAAATACGATTTCAACGCACGCTTTTATGTTGTGCCACCAACATGTTCACTCTGGTTTTATATAAGATCTGCATTTGTGTATTGTTCCTATATTTCCTAAGTCCTTTGAACTGCACGCAGCAAGGGAATTATGTTTTTTGTTTCTTCACAACGTCATATGTTTTTATGCCTGCAAGGCAGGAGTAACAAGCATTACCCATGATCAATGGGAATTCCTTGAACTTAAAAAACGTTTTAGTGGAAAGACTTATCCATTAAAAATTTTTGCTTTACCCATTAGAGTTTAGAAGGAAGCGTATTTACGTATATCATGTCCCCCACCTAAAGAGCTTCGATATATTCTAAATCGTGTGAAGCGTAAGATGGGCAGTAATGGACTACCAAGGGGGTCATGCCCAGTCCACGTAAATCCAGCCAGTTATACTTTGGTTATAATTTCTAGCGACGACTATAGACAACAAGTTCTAGAGAGGACTCGTAATTTGCTTAACAGTTTTACCTAGGTTATAAGTGTTTTCCCAAGCAGATTGATTGGATGGCTTGGCTTGGACACGGCTTTCAACACAACATACTCGTTCACTTCTTAAGTGGGTTAGGCTATTGATTACTAGTTATTACAGTCCATTATATTGCTGCTGTCCTTATGACTGCACATTAACGAGCTTATTTATTCGATAATGGTGAACTCAGGACTTTCAAAAAAATAATGGGTCGCCCGTATTGAGTTGATGTGAACACTACCAGCATCCTAGCTATTCTCTTGCGGTAGGGTTACGGTCATTCCAGTCATCCCGTTAAGCATCGTTGTGAAAGTTCATTGAAAACCATAAGGTGTTGGTAAATCTTTCACATCACATTACACGAAGGTAGGAGAAAGTCTTCACGGGCGTTCGCATTCCTCTTGCTTCCCATCTATCCTTTTTTTCATTGAGTTCATTCCATTGCTGAGTTTAATCTTGTGAGTGGGGACTGTTTCAGAACAAGTTAATTTAAAATATATTGAACGGCATATATGTTATCGAATATGAAAATATGAATGAGAATCAAGCAAAGAGCAGAACACTCAGGTCGTCTGAGCGTTTGCTATCTATCTTTCGTCGATCTTTCATTTGATTGCAAGAGGTTTCTGTCGATCCATCGATAGGTATCCTTTAAAAACTGCTTCTTGCTAATGTTGTTCAAACCAAGAGGATTCCTTCAATTTTCCCCACTTTTTTCTGCTATCACTTCCTCATCTTCTTGCGTTTTCCGCTTATTTTCGCTTCCAGTTGATTAGCTCACTTGTTTAATAAATGCTCGCGTTGGCCTTTTTAATTTTCGTGCTCCTCGAATAAATGCCTACTTAATGAGGCTGCGAAGAAATTTTCCATATCTCCTTGTGACAGTTGTCCATGTGCTTTTGATGTCACTTTTTTCCAGAATATGTATAAAATTGGAAAAGAGCTAGCACAGTGCTGGACTACCTGACCAAAGTAACTTGATAATTACAGTATTTTCCTCTGCAGTAGTATCACAAGTGATCTGCGAGGTCTTATCTTGTCCTGAAAAAAAACACTGTGCTACTTTGAATAATATTCATACCACCCAGCATACTCATCTACTTTACCCTGTTGGTCACTGTTATCGTTTTTATTCACTTTTGTCATGTGTAGTTTTAAAAGATACTGCAAGAATTACGCCCAACAAGGTTCAACTCGAAAGGCAGCATGCTTTGGGAATCAACAACTGAATAGAAAATATCCAATAGAGAAGCTTTCGACGATGCACTCTTCACCACTTCTTTCGAGATTCTGACTATAATCGATTAGAACGGCTAACATCTTTCGTAACTCCTAGGAACTTCTTTCTGTCCGTTTCTATCCACATTTTAATCTCTAATCTTTTCATTTGTTCTCCCTTTTTTTGATACATAGAGACTTTGTCAACTTGTCCTCACATCATTTATGAAGCCAATAACTTCTATCAGTTTCATTTTCTTGGAACCGTCATCCATAGAATTCGTTGGTTTTCTCTTTGGAGCTGGGTGCTTCTTCAGTATTCATTCTCATTCATCGTTTGACATCTTAAACGCTGGTCAAGTGTAGTTTGCTTTTAATCCTAATATGGACTTGCTAGCGCGTTCTCAGGTCTTCACAACAGGAAGTCGTCGGCCGTCTTGGATTAGACGGAAGTTTGCTGCCTTTACGATTTCTCGTGCATCAATGACTCTTGTAATTAATCGACGGGCTGATCGATGACGACGTACCAAGCTGATTTCTACAAGGAAAAGAAGCTTGGTGAATGCGCTACGCCACTTGTTTCCCAGGCCCAGAATGAGATGGAATGTGGGTGGCAAATATGGTGTAGTTTTCTAAATTGTTTTAATCTGTTCCAGCGAAACAACGAAATCAGTTCTTTCGAAATTCTGTGCTAAAGTTCATTGCTTTACTCCTTACTATAGTAATCTCCGTCGTTTTTGATGAAAAACATGTTTTTACCAAATACCTGACATTCTTTGCATGCTATGAAAGTGGAGGTCCCAACTATTCCTAACACAAGTGCGATCAAATCAAGCATTAACATGTTATGTTACAATTGAGTCTTCTTACTCAACACGGGTCGTTGTGACTGATGTCGGCTTCTCTGCTTGCAACAAGCTGCTCCCAACTTTACTTAGCACATCTCCTATCAAATCAGGTCTTAATAAAAAGAATAAAGCTCTCGGCGTTGATCAATCCCTGAGGGATGCGCCATGCATTCGACTTCATTAAGTATCGTTGGAGGTGACTGAATGCATATCTGGCCTTTACAATAACTCGCGGTGGCCTACCGATGTATCGAGCCAGTGCTGCTATCCTCCCAGACAAGTCTGGTACCAATTTGTCGACTCCGGATGGATGAAAGGCTTGGTGGGCCATGGGCGCGGGGGATCGATTCCACGTGTGTGTCGCAGTGGCGCCTCCAACCACTGTGCCACATGCGCCCTCAAGTCTTAATGAAATTAAGTTAATGAAGTTTACTGTGTCCGATATTTTAAACGTCACTGTTGCAGACTTTGACAGATTATTTACAAAGTACAGCCTCATATAATTATCACATTTTATTCCTCTTTCTATTTCATCCCTTGTTCCACCTTTTTTTCCTGACCATCGTCGTTTTCTCCCAAATTCATGGGCGGGACTGCTTCAAGGTTACCAAGACTGCCCATCGTGCGTCAACGTTACTCTATTCGGCGCACAATCCTTCTTCATACCTTGTATCCAAGTTAATGTCCTTGGTAGCGGCTAATTGTCTATCCAAGCTATAGATATCAACTTTCATGATCATACATTGCTTATCCTTGTTCAGCTTACACGAGGTTGTTACAAAACTTTTATTCGACTAAGGCTTCGACGTTTCCTATTCTTCAGAGCCAGTGAGTGACCCAAGTCGATGGTCCACAGTAGTTCGTACTCGCGTTGTGGATCTTCGTAGTCGTATCGAGACGTATCGTCTTCAGTGGAGCAAGGCTCAAATGAAGTAAGCTTGCTCGGCAGCGTCGTTTTATGCACGACGCCTGTTGACTTATTGACTATTGACTGACCATCAATTCGGATCATCGACTCGCACGAAGACGAAGACGTCGGAAGGTTGGCCGAATAAACGTTATTTAACGACTTCGTTTAATCTGAACAATGTTCTCATTGCTCATTCGAAACTTCCAATTGTATTCTGCTCTTGGCACGACTAGTGCAAGAACGGTTTCCCAGATGTTCATTGATGATGCACAGAGAACAAAAAGTGGCCAATTTTAGCTCCGAAAAAAGTGAAAAAGTAAAGCTCTTAGTAGCGATAACTCCTGAAATTAAACTAGCATCAGCAAAAGAAATTGGCAAAATTTCAAAGGCAAATGAGTGAAGAAACCGCTAATCCAACATGTTTGACATCAACGTAAGAGCATAATTGAGTCTGGGTGTAAACTAGTAGCCCAGTTTATGCTCCACTCTGTGTAGGGTCGAAAATTGTTCGCTAAAGACCGAAAAAAGGGCGATTGGAGACGATTGAATAATGGGAACTTTGCCTAAGTGCAGTAGTTACAAAGGTTTTCATGCTTCTTTTTCCCACATTCATCCGTACTTTTGTGTTTCCGATGATGTTTTAATCATTTTAAGTAATGAAGAGATAAAAGTCGTAGCGAAGTTCCGCTAATTTATAAGAAAACCGAGCAAACTCCAGTGTTTTGTTCAGTGTCTGACTCCATCATCGTGACACTGTGCATAATTTTTGTTCCTCCTCTCAAAAAAAATCACTCTGCATTTTTTTTTGGCTACTTTTCTCTTATAGTCGCACGTTATATTGGTAGAGAAAGCGAACGTCTTCATTACTACTGTGCGATCTGCTCGTATAATGGACAACATTGAGAGTCCTCTTAGCCTTTAAAGAACTGAAAGAAGGTCAACCCTTAAAAAAGACTGAAGTGAGCCAAGGGTCACCTTGAATGAAGTATACCAAATTTAATAACTGTGAAACACTGACGATGGCATCTTGTGCGATTCTCATTCTTCGCCGACTACGAAGAAGCCTTTCACATTGTCAGAAACGTGGTCTGTCTGTTTCCGAACATAAGCTGTGAAATGTAAAATAACATTTGTGGGTTTGTATTATCGAATTAGGATCTGCATATTGCCCATCACCGTTGCAATTTTTCGAGGAACAGCATTTGGCCGTATAACAATTTTCTGAATATAGCTGTTAGAGAGGAAATAGTTAGGATACGAAAAGACCAAATCTACGTAAAAGGAATCTCAGAGGTGTTTAGAAAGCGACCATAGGGATATCTGCGTAACGTAGAGATCTTCTTTTATATCTCTAAGATACTGAATGCAAATTTGGCGGCACCTCAGCTACTTCAAGATTTTTTGTGGACTCATAGTTCCTGGGCGATGCTTTTTAGGCATAGTAGCAACATAAAACAACAAACCACCAGCAGCTTGTATTTCTTTTTTATTGTGGTGGTGTGGTGCCTATGGATAGATATTCAAAGGCGGTGGACAAGTAACACGGTACTTCTGACTTTCGGCTGCGCTAAGGACAGCAGAAGCAAACCGGAAAGAAAACCAAAAAGTGTGCTGTTTTTCTGCCACGAAATGTATGATTGCTTTCGGTCCCTGATGCGGATGAAACTCGTGTTCTACGAGCCTGCTCGTGTATCAAAACAACTTAACATCTTATCACAGGTTGCTAGAATTTGTCGATAACTAGTAGGATTACAAGGGATGCAGATGAGATGCACAGCATCAAACCAAACTTTATCATTTAATGTGTACAAATTGTCGATCTTACACGAGGTTGACAAAGTGTTTTTATTTGGCTAAGGTTTCGACGGCTTCGTCTTCATCAGAACCGATGATCCAAGTCGATGGTCCACAGTTGCTCTTCGTCTCGATGTGGAATCTTCGTAATCGCACCGAGACGGATCTTCTCGTCAGTGGAACACTGCATGAATGAAGAATTCTTACCCGGCAGTGCTTTTTTATACAGGGCGGTTGTTGCTGATATGACTATCCGTTGATAACAGTTTGCTTTTCAACGGATAATCCACCCAGCAGCAGTCCCTATTATGTTAGCTAGCAAATAAAGCTAAAGTATAAAGCTCTCGGTGTTGATCAATCTCTGGGAGATGCGCTATGTATTCGACTTCATTAAGTATCTTTGCAGGTGATTGAATGCTTATCTGGCCTTTACAGTGACTCGGGGTGGCCTGCCGTTGTATCGAGGTAGTGTTGCTATCCTCCCACCAGACAAGTCTGGTACCAAGTTGCCGATGCCCTGAGTGATGAAAGGCTTGCTTGGTCATAGGCGCGGGGATCGATTCCACATGGTTGCAAAGAGCCCTTCCAACCACTGTGCCACACGCGTCCTAGGTATCCAATAGAGAAAGTTTTTCATTAGACTTTCAACAAGTGTAGAGTGTTGTAACTCTAGTTAATATACGTGTAATGCGTACCAGGTATAGTTTGCCCTATTAAATAGTCTGGTGTGTTTGCCACTGACACCACCTTAACAATTGTATTTTTTGGCTTCTTACTGCGCAACTTCTGAATATGAAGTGGAACGTGCAGACATTACCTAAGGTAAGCCAGTTTTATAAAGGATTGAGGTGGAGGTCCACTGATAGTTACATTCATTGGCAAGACTCAATCTTTTAAGATCCAGTTATCTGCACTAGTAAGGTTTGCTCAACACTATACCAAGGAGCGCGTGTGGCGCAGTGGTCGGAAGCGCCCTGTAACACACACGTGGGATCAGTCTTCGCGCCCATGGCCCACCAAGCCTTCCATCCATCCGGGATCGGCAAATTGCTACCAGACCTGTCTGGGAGGATAGCAGCACTGGCTCGATACATCGCAAGTCATTGTAAAAGCCAAATATGCATTTAATCACCTCCAACTACACTTAATGAAGTCGAATGCAAGGAGCATCCCCCAGCGATTGATCAACGTCGAGAGCTTTATCCTTTATTCTTTACACCAATCTTACTTGTGTCTTTCAGATCAGAGTTGTTATTCTAAAAATCTTGACTTCGCAATATATAGCATCCTATTACGAACGCCGCACTTCGAACCATGTCGTCACATCTTCCTCCATCCTAACTACTTGAGGATTTTCAGATTGACACATTGTGCTGTTACACTAGAAACAGGATGTTCATTATCAGTTGCCTCATCAACGACTTCAACTGTACATATTTTGTCTTATACGTAACTGTAATTCTAAGCTTCTAGAGCCTTCGGGTCTTTCAACAGCATTTTCAGTGGATATTCCATTCAAATATTACCTTTGATGTACTTGGAGAAGTAGGTGAAAGTTCGATAATTATCCATGATGACGCATAATTCTTTGTTCAAACTCTTTTTAACCCTTATCACGTTGGTTTCGCAACGTGTGGTCGAGAGCTTCTCTGCCACTGAATTGGTCCCTTTTCGTTTTTCAATGTCGATTGCGATTACAGCTCGTAGTGAACTGCGGTCACTCCTTGACGGCAGGAAACGATTGTTTTTTGATGGGGAAAATAGCGTGCATTAGACTTCGCAACAGCAGACTTCTCTTCGCTTCTTGTTTAGCCGCTCACATGTGGAATGATTTTCACGAGCGTTTTAGTTGTGCTCTTGTTGTTATTTCATGTATTAGTTACGGAGCATTATATCCAAGGTCTTACAATTTGAGCACTAAGGGTTTAATTTTAATGCACCAATCGAGAAAAATTCCACTATACTGGCATGGATTTCGATTAAAGTTGTTGTCGACAGATTTCGTTTCATGAAAAAGGCTGTGAGTGTCCTACGACTCAGATGTGATGTAGCACTAAAATTGTCATCGAGATGATCACTTCTTAAACTCGACCGGTATCGAATCCTGAGGAATGCCGACCTACCCTTTGTTGTTTATTTCACAGCTTAAATGACGACCACGTAGATATTTTTCTTTATTTTGTTTGGTCCGTCTTCATGTCTACTGTGCGGATCCCAGCACTTCTTACATCAAATACGTTCCCTCATATGCATTGTCCAATAAGGTTTTCCAACTTTTACGTGTGGCTTCGGTTGCTGCTTAAGGATTTTCATTTCATGTTGAATGCCGTAGAATGCTGGTCGAGCAATTCTCCCTGGAGTCCTGAGATAGCCGGCCTGGAGCGTTCCCAGTTGGATTGCAGAGAGCGATTTTTTTCCCAGACAAGTCCGGTACGACTTTCCCGACTCCGGAGGAATGAGAGGCTTGGTTGGCCCGGAGCGGAATCGAACTAGATGAAGATCACGTAGATAATCACTGCATATCTTTTATACCACTTGATTTACCAAATTATCACACAACCCATACTTGTCATTGGTACAACCTATTTTTAGAAACCGGTTTTCATTAAACATTGACATGATGATATTTTTTCTATGGTCTCACTTACAATAACTGGTGTCGAGGTTCACAAGAATGCTAGCTGAGAGTTAAGCTTCGCACCACTAAGCTCATAATAAAGAATAAGTTGCCAAGACTGAGTTTGCCTCTGCCCACCCAGGCAGAATGAATGATGACTCGGCGCTATCGAATGCGATATCGGGACTGCATACTAGGAGTATACCGTATCCCGCAAGTAAGACGAGGAATCTGAACTTTCTATCGGTGATCAAAGGCCAGAGGCCACGCTATGGAATGTCAAATCGCCAAGTAACAGTTGGGCCAGACATGTAATCAGTCTTAACAACGACTGGTGAGAAGAGCTGTTAACAACTCAGTCCCATTTTTTTGTCACAAGCATTTGCTTGATGGTCATTGATCGATCTATAGATTTCTTTACGAAGATTCTAGAAGATAAATCATGAACCTAGAGAGAATGAAACCCACCGGCCTTCTAATGCAATATGCGACAAGGACAAAGGGAAACTCTGCTAGCTCCCGCTCAAGTAACTACACGAACAAATGGAAGACAAGACAGACCGCAGATGGTGAATGACCAATATTTGTAGTGTTAGTCATGAACTTAATATTAATAATGAAGAATATAAGATTTACATCGTTTTACATGAGATTGTCATAAGTCCTTGTTGTCGCTAACGTTTTGGTTTCATCGTATTCTTCAGATCAGCAACCAGGCAAGTGTCCACGTCACGTTTGTTTTTTCATGCGGCATGTGTGATGGTCCCATGGAATCGAATCCAAGGGATCATTCGTATATCGAATAAAATAGTGTTTGTGCATAATATGATAACACATGCCCTGTATAACATGGTAATCAGAATAGGAACTACATGGATAATCGTGTTCAAAATCGACGCTCATGCGGTTCCCCAATCTCCTCGATTCCACGCAATGTGATTATGGAATTCCAAATCGCATAAATTAACTGCTTTGGACACTCGACTAGAATCGTTACGGATCTGTAAAGGCGAAGCCGCCGAAACGTCAGTCTCAAGATGATTTTACGACAATCTCGTGTGAACCTATGAAGAACTTATCTACTTACTTTGAATAGCCTGTCCTCACTTGTTGTGCGGGTCCTAGCATAATCTGCATTTGTCGGGGATTTGCTGGCTAAGCCATTGCAGTTCCCTGGAATCCCGAGGTCAGCCTGGCCAAAGTCTGCCTCACTCTTCATCACCACAGGCAGTCGCAGCCCTTATGGATCAGAGGGAGATTTACCACCATGCGACTAATTTTATACCAGGACGGTAGCGGATCCTGGTATTGGTTTACCCTTAGCTAGGCTTCCTGATGGAAACACCTGACTCCTCAGCTTGGGAGACTATGCCAGGGATAAATTTCACGCTGTATATCGCAGTCTGACACCCAGGAACACCTCCCAGCCACGATGAGGCGGTAAACCGTTAGAAGGAAGAACTTATTTATGGGATGAAAAGTAGAACTGTCGCCGTGATTGGTTGTTCGTTATTTCAAGGCGAAAAAATCCATGTAGTAATAATTTTAGGAAGAAAGTTTGGTCTAAAGTTTCCATTTAAATTCACTATTATTGAATCAAGGACACGTGGAATCGATCCCCGCGCCCATGGCCCACCAAGCCTTCCACCCCTCCGGGTTCGGCAAATTGGTACCAGACTTGTCTGGGAGGATGGCAGCACTGGCTCGATACATCGGTAGGCTACCGCGAGTCATTGTAAACGCCAGATATGCATTCAATCACCTCCAACGATACATAATGAAGTCGAATGCATGGCGCATCCCTCAGGGATTGATCAACGCCGAAAGGTTAATCTAGCTTTATCCTTTATTATTGAATCATGTCCTCTTTAACAGTTACTGCACCTTTATTTTATCAAGTATGCTCTTTACTAATAGCCCTACATAGTATGATTACTAATGGAATTTGCCATAACAATATCGGAAACATCGGCGGATATCACTGAATGATTCAGTTCGTTATATTTATTTGTATGATCTTATGAACTGATCTTCTTTAGCTAATGCGAGGTTGGTATAGGTCTTCGTTGTCGTTGTCGTTGTTCTTGGTGTTGTTGGTCGATGGCTGACGCTGAGTGAGAGTCCCACTCGTTACATCACGGCTCTGAGGAAGGCGAAATCGTCGAAACGTCAGCCATCGACCAGCAACACCAACAACAATGACAACGACAACGAAGACCTATACCAACCTCGCATCGGCTAAAGAAGATCAGTTTATAAGATCATATAAATAAATATATCAACTATCTATGCCGAGGTTTATAGAAAGTCGATCTTTTGAGTTATTAAGAGATTCAGTTCGTCTTTGACTGCTCATACGAGATTCCGTCAGCCTCCGGCATGTGATGACATTTCAACAACTGTTCGTTATGTCATCCGCGTCGTGTTCGGATCTCAAGTGAGTGTTGTAGTGCAGCTCAAAAACGTTGACGAACCTTCTGACAAATCTACCGTAAGCAAGTGAGAAAACTCTTGTCAAGAATAAACGGACACGGCTTTCTGGTTCAGTTACTGTCAACAAAATGAACCTTTCAACTAGTCTACGCAACTTTTAGTCGGCAATGAAGTCATGGAAGTGACTAGTCATTTTCACTAACGTGGCCTTGAGTTTACATTCCCGACAAACCCTGTACATATTCTTATGGAGTAAAACTTCTCCGAAACTACTAAAACGCGCATGCTCCTAACTAGAGCCGTTTCTCTGAAAGGAGTTTTAAGCTTGCATAATTCGATATTGTTGGATCGTTCAGGCATATCTTTTCTACGAATCGGCTTCTCATTCTTGTTAGCTACTGTGAATCATGTTAGCCGCGAAATTAACGAGGTAAAGAGCAAGATGTATATGGCATAGAAATTCACTGAAAATTGCTTCCTAGTCGTAACTATTATATGTTATTATAACATGATAATTTTGAACCATTAACCACCTTAACAGCTCTGCGGTAAACGAAACTTTCTTACGAACTGAACGCCTATTAGGTACAATTATTGTCTACAAAAAATCATTCTTTAGTTGCTCATGCAAAAGTGGGAGCTCCATGTAGGTAAAAGTCTTCCAACAAGCTCACAGACCGTTTGTTCCGCCTCTTCCCTAGGTCAACCCAAGTCAGTCTGTAGAGCGATGGAGGTTAGTGTACGCAGATGAATAACTTTTATAATTATATCGAATTCGTTTATAGGTTTATAACTGCGTACCCTGAACGAAAATAATGAAGCAATGGAATATGATCGACGTAGTCTCGTCATCATCCTTCTAAATCTTTAATTTCACCTTATCAGGAATGTTCTTATTAGTTAGTTCACGTTATAGATTTCAATGTTGTTGTGATGCACTTTCGGCGAGTACCACCATCGGTGGGCCTGATCACTCATCTCCAGCGGATCGGCATGTCGATGTGGTCCATTACATCAAGAGCGCATCTGTCGCCTGCCTCAGTGTTATCCCAATCGCTTGACACATTGATTTATGGCTAATAGTTGGTGATTTTGTCGTCACAGAGTCACAGAGTCACCGCTGTTCACGACCTCTATTTAATGATTTTGTTTTGCAAAACTCAACACTTATCGGTCTTGCCACGAAAGAATGAACCCTGCTTGATTCGTAGTATTTGTCACCTGATATGCTATCAGTTCTGATAACGAGCATCACTTTGCAACAAGTTTGTTCTCTCGCTGTTTTCAGAGGTCTACAAAATTGAAATTTGATGGCCATTGAGGGTTTTTGGCAGCGCCAACTCATCTTTTTTGTGATATAAGCTGAATTTGCTTCAAAAAAAGATCTCGTGAAGGAGGAGTCAATTGGCGAGGATGCTTTATGAGAGCCAGTATTAATAGTATTTTCAGTAATATATAAATATGAAGTGATATTTAGTATTTAAAAAGTTTTATTTTTGATGTTCCCTTTAGAAGAACTTAAACGCCAAAGATTCGGCTGCGGGAACCTAGAAATGCAAAGCCTTTAGAAAAGCCTCAGGGCTAGCAAATTTGCATAACATTTGTAAACAAGTCGGCGGCCAGAAGTGGAACATGTTACTCCATAACTCGACCTTTAACGCTCTGGAATTATCTCCAGCCTATGGCCTTTTCGGATTTTACATTCGATCTACGGAGGGCGGAAGTAACTCTGAAGTTGTTCAGCATGAAAGTGCTTCGTTGCCACGCTTTTTCAAATTTTCCATATCATTCCTTGTTCCAGATTTCACAAAAATGACTCGGGTATCACTTTCTCAGCATAAAAATGTACTCTAGTCTTTGGCGGTTTACTTCAGTTGTTGAATTTTTTGAAATTTATGATTTTTCATTGCGTCAGCTGAGAGCATCCCTTCTCTGACCAAACATCCCATTTCTCTTACTATCAGACTTTGCTGGTGAAGCCCTTCAACTGTAATCGTCGTAATTACGATTCTGCAATCCTTTTCGATAAAAGATAAGCCAGTGATCCGAGTGTGAGCTATCCAAAAATGTTCTTTGGCAACGTTGTTCCTGATCACTCCTGTACAGGTGGTAATAAAGAGATTTAAGACATCTCTAATAATATTTTGTTAAGGGAGTTTTTGAAATCATCGTGTTCGAGCTTTCAAGAACCAAAAATTCTTTTCTCATCGATTTTTTCTTCTTAAAATACGATATTCACGTCCAACACGCGTCATTTCATTCTAGGAATTCTACATCGCTGATATCTCTGACGAGAAGTGGTTCCCATGGTTTTTTCCTTTAGAAGAACAGTTCAAAGAAACATTATTTGGTATTCCTTGCATTGCCATGTGTTGGTTCCCACCAGTTGTTAATTTTCTAACGTAAGTAAGGGATCCATAGATTTCAGCGCACGAATCACTTGCAGTTCATTCATTCTTCTTCTGGTTGTTAGGAAGGTAGATCCTTTTAAATTTATCGTAGCTTTCACGTCAATAATATTTTACCGGCCCGTTGTTTCTGTATGGGGCTCTTAGATGTCGAAACCGGATACAGAGGAGAGGTTCATTGTTTCACCAATGGTCAACCATGCTTTGGAGATCAAGGTTTCCTAGGGTAAACCAACCTGATAATAAACATTTGACGATGGTTGGCTCCATTGTTAAAGAAAAAACCTACGTACAACAAAATGCCAAACATCCAACCGGTCCATAACTGTGGGCAGATGTCTGTTATATCGATATCGAGGTTCCTCGAGAATCAAAACAAGAATTGTCGCCAGACCAGCAAATTCCAGCTTAGGAAAACTGTGCTGTGTTTAACGGCAAATTATCTCTAAACCGTTTCACAACCGCTGCTATTTTTGGCGTAGCAGGCCCACTGGACGGCGAATCAAAGAGGAGCAATTGAGGTGCGCATTGAAATTAAGATGTTCTATCCGAAACATGCAGTGGCGTTCATATTGAACTCAATGCGCATGGTAGTGAAAGGGTTAATCCTAAAAAAGTTTAACGAGCGATTATGTAGAGTTATTCAGCGAATAGGGGCGCGTGTAGCGCAGTGGTTGGAGGCGTCACTGCGACACACACGTGGAATCGACCTAAGCGTCCATGGCCCACCAAGCCTTTCATCCCTCCGAGGTCAGCAAATTGGTACCAGACTTGTCTGGGAGGATAGCAGCACTGGATCTATGCATCGGTAGACTACCATGGGTTATTGTAAGGGGCCGGATATGCATTCAATCACCTCCAACGATATTTAATGAAGTCGAATGCATGGCGCATCCCTCAGGGATTGATCAACGCTGAAAGCTTTATCCTTTATATTCTTTATTCAGCCAATTTCCATTACTATAAAAAGAAACATCTCGTGGACTTTGTAAAATTTTCAGTCTTTGACTGAATTCACTCAGAATGTTCCATAGTAAGCCCGTGGCTCTTCCGGAGTCGAGTGAAGTTTATTCGTAGGAGTCGACTTCGGACTGCGTTTCCAGTTAGTTGATTGCATGCTTTTAGTTGAATCTACATGCAGAATACAATCCGTTTATACGCAATCACATCAGTGCACATATGCCAGAATAAGATTACGTGTCCATAGAATTTATAAGTGATTTCCCAGAGCAGAGACAGGTGGTCTATTCTTTAATTCGACTTACTTCTCGACGGCAGTCAAAGTATGGGTCCTCCACTAACCCCCTTTTATTCGCTTCTTGCGAATGTTCCACATAAATTCGCAAGTTCTTTCACCCACCTATATTTATTTATCATCCGTGTTTTAGTATGGTGAATAATATGGATTTTATCGCAGAATAGAAAAGAAGGCACTACCGTTTACTAAAAAAAGGATAAAGCTCTCAGTGTTGATCAATCTTTTGGGGGAATGCGCTATGCATTAGATTTCATTAAGCATCGTTGGAGGCTGTAGAATATGTATATGGTTTTACAATAACTCGCAGTGGCGAACCGATGTATTGAGACAGTGCTGCTATCCTCCCAGACAAGTCTGGTACCAATTTGTCGACCCCGGAGGGATGGAAGGCTTGGTGAGCCAGTGGAGCGAGCATCGATCCCATGGTATTGTACGGCGCCTCCGACCACTATGCTATACGCGCCCAAACCTTTATTAGTGAGAAATTTTCAACGAGTTTATTATTCACTTTCAGTTTGTGCTCCGCTTTCACTACGTTTTTCTACCTTCTGAGCGTTATCGAGAGGAGAAACCAATGATTTTTTTGAGCCCCTAGTTGACTTGATTTAAATTTATTAACATTTTAATTTCTGAATTATTATTTCCAAATATGTAAGATAAGCCGGTGTTGGCTTCTCCTCACGCAACACCCGGCTAGAGAGCTTCCTCCTTTCGTTTCATTTTCCTGCAACCGTCATCGAATGAGGCTGTTGAGTCTTTATACGTGGGTTTAGCCGAGGCCCAATGATCTGTCTTTTTGTCCTCACGCAGACTGAACAAGAGTCTCCGTAACTTGAAGATATTCACGCTAGAGTGTTTCCAGCTGTTTGTCAAATCCGCTTGAGATATTCGTGCAGATAATTATCTATAACAGTTTTTACGAACTGCTCTTTTTTAATAGACACAAGGTTGGTATAGATGTTCTTGTTGTTGTTATCGTCGTTGTTCAACGAATGTTTGTATGTTCGCCGAATTGTGGGGCTATGTAGTTCACCGATTTGTGGAGCTACTGTTACATGTAATGCGTTCAGGTTCTGAGGAAGAGGATGTCGCCGAAACGTCAGCCATTGAACCACTGCGACAATAACAATAACAATATCTATATCCACCTCGCGCCAGCTAAAAAAGGGCAGCTCCTAAGAACATATATATATATATATATATATATATATATATATATATATATATATATATATATCGATTATTATGCCGTGGTTTATAGAAAGTCGATCTTCTGAGTTATCTATAACAGTCTTAGAGTAACTCGAACTGTGTAATGTAATTGGTTAGAACGTGTAGACCGACCAAAAGAAACTTTTTCGCAGCTATTTCAATTTCCTGAAAGTGGATCGTTTGCTTCGATACCCGAGGGATAACTCAGAAGACCAACCTTCTATAACCTTATCTCGAAGAATAGTTTTGTCAGTTCCACTTAGATCCATGATTAGATGTTGAGTTCCTACGACATTTTGCAAAGAGAGTGAATTTACAAAGTCTGTGCTATAAAGCTGGAATATCTCCTGGATATTTCTAAAGCAAAGTTGTTAATTTTATAACAAGGTTAAAAAAGTCGCTTTTAGATTTTACAGCCCCTCAACCACATGGCATCTGCTACAACAATTCCGTCTACTGCTTTACAGACTGTCGCTAAGAAAATGGATGATCTTTTTGAAAATTACCTACCATCCGTCCTCTATAAAAGGGCATCACCATTAGGTGTCGCTTTATTCATCCAGTATTTTGGTCAACAACACTCAAAGAGGCAAAGGAGTCGACAACGACAATATTTCTGATAAAAACGTCAAAGCTAAACGGTGGCTAGAAGAGGATAAATTCATTGACCCTCCCTCCATTCTGTTCTTCTAGCTGGTGTTCGGTCACAGGGCAACACAATACTTCAGAAAATTCACAATTATGCAGGGCTCCACTCATTATCTTAGCATTGAGACCTTGCTACTTCACCATAAAGTAGTTTATTTTTTCTTTTAATTACATTGTTAAGATTCGATTCTCACAAATGCAGGTTTTTTTTTCTAACACGAGCAATTAAAACAAAGAACACCAATTTTTTCTTCGAACAAGGGTAGCATTGTTTTTTCCTTAGATATATCAAAGTGATTCTTCTTCTCTATCTTTGTAATGTTGTCGTTATATATATATATATATATATATATACATATTTTTGAGCAGCTTAGTTGTTAGCGATGCCGGCTATCAGGAAGCAAAGGCGCTAGTTCGGTCCCTTCCCTGATGCTACCTTCAAATCCACTTGAGAACCCAATAGTCCGCCTATGGCCAAGATTGCAAAGGGAGTCGACTCTGCCAACTCTACAACATTCCATGAAGAAGTCTAAATCCCCAAACGGTAGCTGAAACAACACGAGAAATGTTCGAAAAATTTGTATTAAAACGACGAAAACGAAGCGAATGACGGAAATGTTGGAATCCGCACAATAGGTGTAATGACTGGTCATGTGAAATAAGTAAAAAAGGTATACATTTAATACGTTTATGCTTTTTGCAATAACAAAAAATTCAAATAGTTGAGGACACGACAGTTTCACACTGATTTATGCGCGAAGCTTTTCCTATAGAGCTGCTTACTTACATCACTGTGAAGCTGCGTGAGAACAATTCTGCGACATTAATGAAACACACACACACTGCAAAGCATTAGTTTGGCTCAGATTGTTTTTTGGAAAATCCTAAAGCAATATTAAAGCTCTCGGGACTATAAATGAAGCATTAACTCCAAGAATCTGCGTAGCTGTCTCAGCTATACAGCAATGGCATGGTCTCGTTCTTCTAACGCAATAGAATTTTACTCAGCCTTAACTTTCGAGTCCTCTAAAGTCCTCTTAGGCATTTTAGTAACGGCTTCGTTTTAATGATTTTCTCAGTTTATGTTTTCTAAGGTAGTTCAAGATATTTAGTTGGTTTGAGTACCGATGACTATGCACAGCATGAGACAGAATTTCCTACCGCGGCTCCCCTCAACTTTACACTGTTGGTAGGTCAACGTGCGGTCCAGCCCGCAGAGGGATTTGTTTCCCTTCAATTGAGATAAGCGCGCTTCGCTTATGTTGCCATTTTCGGTTTATTTCACGACGTCTGACAAAAAATCTCGGTTGTAATGGTGTTGTCAAAACCGATAAAAGTACATGATTAGTATTTCCATGATCGATAACAAAGCAATTAGCGCAACCTTGCTGGATGAAAATTTGGTTCAGGGAAAGTGCTTCAGCACTTTATGCTGTTCTAAGGAATGCAGAACAATGTCACATGTTGCACTGGTCTCACTTTTCTCCCACCACTGAATGATTCCCAAGATGATGTTTTTAGTCTTTTCCAATGTCCTACTTGTCCTTTTTTAAGCTCTCGCACTCAGCTGAGGCGTTCCAAAAGTGTGGGTTTGCTCACGCCATGTTCTTTCACAAGCTGTTAAGCCACTGCGCTTGGATCTGGTTCAGTTAAGCTCTTCTAGTGGGTGCATACGATGTTGGCAGATCGTCCCAACCCTTTCTCTCGTCGTTATGGCTTTCTACTCCATCGATTCTACATTCTATCGATAATACATCGAAGATCTACTTTTGAAACTAACATTGCTCCAAGTAAATGTTAACGGACTGTCTCCGGGCGAAGTGTTTGTGTTACGAGTCGTTTTCGGAGATTATTTCCTAATCGGAGTTTTCACAAAACATGTGAGAATCTTTTTGCCTTTTTTTTGCTCTCAACAAACTGGCTTTTACTATGCATAAAAAGAAATGTACGATGAAATTTCCACTTTGAATAGTGTATAATACGAACAGAAACAAGTAAAAAATTTACTTGATATAGATGGATTTAAGTTCAACGAGACAAAGCCGAAACTCCTTCCCAGACAATCCAGTAAATTGGCAGTAGTTTTGGAGAATTTCTCATCGAGGTTAAATTAGCGCCGCATTATTGAGTCGGAGCACCCCAGGAAAATGACCTTTCAACTTCGAGAGTCGTGTCATCGTCGCTTACACCATTTACGTCTTATACGAAGGCACTGTGCTCATTTTGAACTTATCCGACAGGTTCGTGAGCTCCTGCAGTTGAATGCGACCACGACATCCACGGAAGTCACGGCCAGCACCGTCTGCTACCTCGTCGACGCTGCCAACTGGAAAAAGCACTTCTACAGGCGTTCATCTTTCACCACTCCACCGAAAAGCCACGCCTGCTTGCCTTAGGATGGCAGATATGTCGACCCGAGCTTCTAAATAAAGCATTCTCACCAACAAGTTGTGCGAAAGGAACAGCCGAAATTAGCTCAACATTCTCTCCACCGTGGCAACGTGGACTGTACGTTACGCTATCAACTGTAACATTCATTACAGTGGTTTGGAAAATGGTAGCTAAACCTGTGCTTTAATCGGAGCCTTAATCCGTTTTTTTGTTATCCTTAAAATACTGAAGAATTTTCTGAGCTCCAAGACATTCTTCGATTTGGATGAACTCAAATAGTCACTCCTAGAGCACACTGAAATTAAGATGTGTGCCGCCACTTTTTTTGAAAACTCTTTCGACTTTTTTAAAATTTTGCTCAGGAGTCGAAAAGTATGCTGAGTACGTCGTAGAACTGGACAAACTTTTTGATTGGGTTCCTCTGAAAAAAGTCAGGAAGTGACGGCGACTGAAAATGACGAAAGTTGTTTTTACAGCCACTTCTACCTTTCATATTGTATCTGTCGGATTAAGTCTTGGAAAATAACGGATTCTTGACGAATCTGCTTCCAATAATGAAATTACAAACACAAGAATAACTCATGACCTTTTCTGGTCAGCTATCTTTTCAAAGATGGAAAAAGTAGAGAGTAAGTCCAAGATGAAGAAAATAGGGCTCGATATTTGTTAAATATTATACTTGGATCCTCCCAACGTTTTACCGTCTCATCGCGGCTGGAAGGTGTTCGCTGGGTTTCGGGTGACGATGTACAGCGGGAAGATTCATCCCTCTGGCAGGGTCTCCCACGCTGAGAAGGAGCCCGGCGTTTCTATCAGGAAGCCTAGATAAGAGTAAGCCAATACCAGTATCCACCACCGTCTTGGTATCAAAGTCGCATGGTGGCACGTCTCCTCATTGATCCACAAAGGCTGCGACAGCCTGTGGTGGTGAAGACTAAAGGCAGACTTTGACCAGCTGACCTGGGGATTCCAGGGAACCACAATGGCTTAACCAGAAATTCTCCTAAAAATGGAGATTATGGTGGGGCCCACACAACCAGTGAGGAAGGGCTATTCAGGTATCAAATATCAAGTATTATAGTTGGATACTAGGGACGTCCCGTCCTCACTGGTTGTGCGGACCCCAGCAGATTCTCCATTTTTCGGAATATTGCTGGTTTATCCATTGAGTTTCCCTGGAATCCCGAGGCAAGCCTGGCCAAAGTCTGCCCCAGGTCGTCACCACCACAGGCAGTCGCCGCCTTTGTAAATCAGAGGAGATTTGCCACCATGCGACTAATTTGATACCAGGACGGTAGTGGATAATGGTATTGGTTTACTCTTAGCTAGGCATCCTAATGGAAAAGTCAGGCTCCTTATCAGCTTGGAAGACCTTGCCGGAGGAATGAACCCCCTCCCCCCGCCCCCTTCCCTTTTGTAGATCGCAGCTCGACACCCACTAACACCTCCTAGCCACCGTGAGGCGGCAAACCGTTGAGGGGATTCGTTAGGGTATTAATTGAACTATTAACTGTTTACTTAGCTATCGTTAATTTGGCACTTCTAGTCTAAATATAATTGGCCAAAAAACACAAACTGCGCTGAATTCTCGCGTACTTCAAGCTTCGTCAATTGTAAACTTTTTTATCTACTGCCTACTACAATTTTCGCTGCAGGGCATTATACGAAATCAACCACAACTTGTAAACTTTGTTGTAGTAGGTAAGGACCAAATACCTAAGTTCTTACGATTTTGACGTGAGAAAATAGGCACTGATTTCTTACAGCATTACCAGTTTAATCTTTTGGTGAATAGAGACCAGCAGCCTATCTAAGTCTGTGCGTTCAAAGACTTTCAAAACAACACGCGTAAATCTCCACGAAGGCGTAAAAGCGCACGGAAATAAGCCCGTGTTTCGTAAACACACAGTGGAACACCGTCTTGTAAACGTTCTCAAAGAATCTTCCCCATTATCTCTTTCCGGCGATTCTCTTTTTTTCCAGTGGATTCTTATTATTCCATAGGTATTCTTTAAAGCTGACAATGAATTTCATAGGCTTCAAGGTGAATGACGTTTCAAATTCATTAGAACAACCGTCCACATCATTCCCTCTTCTTATGTATGCGTTTCTAATAATAGAACCTATACTTGAACGTCAACCTCCATAAATTTTGTCACAAAATGGAATGTATTAATGTTATTTCTCCTGTTATAGCACCCTCAGAAACGCTTGTAGCGCAATTGCTAAAAGTTCTTTGCAATATGCACGTCGTCATTGGTTCGATCTCGTGCCCCGCTCTCACCAAGCCATCTTTTTGTCCAGGGTCGGCAAATTGCTACCATACTTGTCTGAGAGTGTGATAAAAGTGATTTTATACATGGATAGATCACCAAAAGTAATTGTAAAGACCGGATATGCATCAATCACTTTTAACGATGTTTAATGAAGTCAAATATATGCCGTATCCCTCAGAGACTGATTAACACCAATTGCTTCATCCTCTATCCTTTTATCGCTTTCAGTTTATCGGACTAATCATAGGAGTCGTTGCTGTCTTAAGAAAAAAACCTAGTCTTAGTTCAGCGAACCTCTTATCGATGATTCTCAATGGCCGACGACTGTGTCTAACGTATACCGCGGACCCTACTGACTATGTTGTTTCTGGATTTAGGAGAAAACAACGCTCGACATCATCTGAATAGACTGAGAAAACGATTATCCAGGTTACATTGTCCTGTTGTCCGGTTAACTAATCTCAATAGTCATTGCTACTTCGGAACGACTTCGGTTTTACGTCAGCAGACCTCTTAGCGATAATCAAATTCCTTAGCGGCAACAGAATACACACTCGAACCCATCCACCTTCGTAGCGGCGATTTCAAGACAACAAAACTAATGAAAGAAGTAGTAGATTTTT
Source organism: Angiostrongylus vasorum (assembly GCA_018806985.1). Taxonomy (NCBI): domain Eukaryota; kingdom Metazoa; phylum Nematoda; class Chromadorea; order Rhabditida; family Metastrongylidae; genus Angiostrongylus; species Angiostrongylus vasorum. Next base: position 732,487 of record JADANN010000388.1, read on the forward strand.
TCATGACATCTAAAGGCGGACCATCTACGTAAGTAGGCTTACGCTGTGGTTAGAGTCTATTATTCCATATAATGAATGACAATGAAAATCTAGCGAGGTTTTTATTCGTTACGCTAAAGGACAAAAGGACAAAGCTCTTGCCGTTCATCAATCCTTGACAGATGCGCCATGCATTCGACTTCATTAAGCATCGTTGGAGTGATTGGTTGCATATCTGGCCTTCACAATGACCAGCAGTGACCTGCTGATGTGTCGAACCAGTGCTGTTATCCTCCCAAACAAGTTTGGTATCAATTTGCCAACCCCGGAGGAATGGGAGGCTTGGTGGGCCATGGGGCGGGGATCGATTTCACGCGTGTGTTGTACGGTACCTACGACCACTGCGCGCCCATTCGCTGCGTTAGTATGGATAGCAAGAATTCCATAAATGTCGGTTTTTTGAGCCTATATCACAATTTATTTGAATTTTTGAAGTGTTTTGGAGACAAAGGTCTGGTAACAGGAATGAATACGAGCAATAATGTCTCTATAACTGTCGTCGATTTGAAAAAAAATTTGCATCCACTGTAAGTTAAAGGCCATTCAATCCGTATGCATTACGTTCTCTCCAACCTAATAGAACACAGCAGATCAAGTCGTGCTGTGCAAAGTAAATTAGGTACTCTTCCGAAAAATCTCATTTTCGATGCCCACACTTTCACCGCGATCGTGTCCATTCGTTGTCAAAATTCACCGCTCACATCCGTCATAAGAAGTAAAGTGCTATCGCCGATTTCCATATTTTCTGAATCCGTTATTCCAGCGGAAAAAACGGCCAATAGAAGAAAAGCTGAATCCTCATTTTTTCTTACTGAGGTTGAACTAGTAAACGAAGAGTGCTTCCGTCCTGTTAGAAGCCATGGCCGTTGCCTTTTCTGTATATTTAGGCTATGAAGAGATTAAGCCTTTAAAAAATGCATATTTGACACAATCCGTCTCTTCGCATCGTGGAAAATTCTTTTTTATTATTTCTGAGCTAAGACGCGTACTAATCACTGATATTCACAGGAGTTCTTCCTAAGAAATTTCAAGGAAAGATGTTGAAGGACTAAGAAAAAGAGAAAGCAAGAGAGTAAGAGAGACAAAGAATTTTAGATTTAGATTTGTCTATAAAATATTCCAAAGTGAGCATAAGTTGCGCAAGCAAACGCGGATAAACTCTGTTGGTTGCTTTTTATTTTCCTCTTATTTTGTGTGTATTCAAAAGATTCCATGTGGCATGAGTCATATAAGATTCATAAGTGTCTCCTTCCAGCTCTAACACAGAGCGCTTGGTATGCATTAAGTATAATACGATAACTGCAAAGATTGTGCCCATCTTCAACTTTAGGCTGAGATATCTCACCTCTTATTAATCTTTGTCATATCACGGTGAAACTCTGACTTTCCGCAGCCTGTGAAATGTGTTTATTTTTTTTACTTCTTAAGGTTAAGGCTCATATTTTAAACACAAAGCAAATAAGCAGGCAGGATTTCGTGCAGGGGAACACGATGGTGTTTCCCCACTTACTATTTGTGTTCATGGTTGGTGTTCGTAGATAGAAATTTTGAAAATTTAAAATTTGTTCTCAGTAACTGTTAGCTTTACCTGTCAATACTTCTACTTTCGAAAATTTTTAAAATTCCAAATTCAAGCACATTCAAAATTTAGAGAATATTTTGTAGAAGAAAGTTGTTCATGTCTTTGATGCAGTGGGGGCAAATTCTGTTCCACAGACTCTTCCATAGGCTTATCAAGTTCTGAACTCCCCAGATACGCTAGCGACTGAGAAATTGTCATTAGTTGTCGACAAAAAGGAGGTTTTGTCGCGAATATGCTAAGTAAACATATTTCATATCATAATGAGTTTCATCTTATGAAATAAAAACTTCCGTTGTTTTGCCATAAAATAAGCAAACGAGAACGGGACCTCTTCCAGCGTTTATGCCACACATATAATAAGAACTCGAACAATTCGAATTCTAAGCACAACGATGGGACCAGATCGAACCACGATTTCCCTTTCCGGAGGCTAGCGCATTACACACTGCGCCACGGGAGGCCTTTGCTGTGCGTTTCTTACAGCTAGTTTTCTACCTAACGCTGCCATCAGCAATCACCCGTCAGCGAGATTAATCTGCGGAGCACAAATGGGCATTGAACCCAGTTGAGCTGAGGCTGTAGTCGAAATCACAATGTTAACCTTTTATTTTCTGACTGCCCTAATTTTTTCATGGCAGCGTACGATGTGAATTACAACGTAGGCAGACAATAAAAGGATAACTTAATAAAAAGCTTCACTGAAGAAGATCCCGTCTCGGTACGATAACGAGGACACCATATCGAGATGACGAACAACTGTGGACCACCGATGCGGGTCACATCGGCTCTGATGAAGATGAAGACGTCTAAACGTTAGCCAAAAATGAATACATCTATCAAACTCGTGTGAAGTGAACGATTTTGAATTCTTGTCAAACCTTTTTAATTTTGCACATTATTTAGACTTATATTCCAGAAGAAACGATATGCGCTTCTACACCTATAAGCTAAAGTGTCTCCTCTACAAGTCCATCAAGTCGAATTCTCAAGTACTGTAGTGATTAGATAAATGTTAATAGTTATCAGAATGCCAGCATTAAGTTAATTGAGGAGGAATTTCGACTTTTACTAAGAAAGCAATTCTATACGAATTTTCCATCATTCTTTCATTTTTTCCACATAATTGCATTGTTATTTAGTTCTTGGCATGCTGTTCTCTCCATCTTAATTAAATCTTAGTTGGTAAAAGGTAAGTCTTAACAAAAAAAGACGTTCAAATATCCTAACGTGGAATTCGAAACGTTAACTAAAACTACATAAAACCTTTATGTGAGTCTGCATTACGCTGATTTTGACTGTTTTCCTGTTTTCATCCTTGTAATTCCCTTTTTTATTCTCTATTTTTTGCAAGCACGGTGATGGAGATGACGTTCAGTAAAACGCGCAAAGTCCTGGCTCGACCATGCCGAAGGCAACCAATTCTTGACCAGGCCCAGGGTTGACCAAGCCTCCCATTACTTCAAGGGTCGGAAATTGGTATCAGACTTGTTCAAGAAAGCTTCCTCCGATCTACAAAGGACTGCGATGCCCTCTGTGGTGAAGACTTAGGAAACCATCAAGTAAAATTATCGTTAGATTGCCTTCCTCGGTGGGGGCGCGTGTAAGGCTATGGTTAGAGGCGCCTTGCAATACATATGGGTTCGATTCCGCGCCCGGGCCCACCAAGCCTTCCATTTCTCCGGGGTCGGCAAATTGGTACCAGACCTGTATGGAAGGATTGCAGAACTGACGCGATCCATCAATAGACCACTGCGAGTCACTGCATAGGCCAGATGTGCATTCAATCAGCTCCAACGATGCTTGTCTAAGTCGAATGCATGACGCATCCCTCATGGACTGATCACCGCGCAGAGCTTTATCCGTTTCTTATTTACACCTTCCTCGATTATTAAGGGTCTTCGTTGTCGTATCGAACCGAATCCAATGGAGTGGATCACCGACCAAATAAAGAAGTTCAGTCGACAATGTCTTCTTATACAGGGCGATGTTGATTTGCTGCCACCATTCAATATGATCTGCACTTTTGGCGATAATGCATCCTGCAGCACTCGGTACTATATAAGCTGCCCCATAGTACCATTAGTTTTCAAACTGACTTTCATTAATATGCTGAGATTCCTGTGAGCATCATCGGCCAGCATTCAAGGAAATTCATGAACGAGAAGAAATCTCAAGTAACGGCCAGAATCCTCACGCAAATTCCAGGACCTTCGTGGATGACGGATGCGAGGAAACATTTCGAACAGTGTAAGTGCTGAGATCCGCGAAATATTTGATGTCAGCTCATGTGTTTTCGCGAAATATTCTGATTTTGTCAGTATGTTAAACCTCAGAAGTCGAGGAATGTGCTTATGATTGGCAAGCAATTTTCTTCATGGCACTGCAGGAAACATGAATTCCCTTCGAAGTCCTAACAAGTCGCTTCAAAAAAGGAGAACTAGGCCCAAACTTTGACTCCACGTCGAAGATCATTTAACCGCCTGTAGGTTGTGGATTTCAATAGAGGCGAATCCTAACGAAGTCTATTCGATCGCGTGCGTTTTATGCCGAAATAAACTTGGTCGGCCGAAATAAAAATCATTGGCAACAAATTAGTCCAACTTTTGGTAACAAAATTTCGGCTTCCGGAAATCATCTGTAAATCGTAAATCTTCGGAGAACGAGAATTGAAGTATGTACGTGTTTCCGATAATTTTGCGCAATGGCACTTTATCGTTTGTTGGCTTCCTTTGCTTTCGTTTTTCCCAAATCCATCCTTTTTTTCCTTCGGAGATAAAGAATCGATTTCATTGAAAGGACTCAGCTCTTAAGCGACTGAGTGACTGACTAGCAGCGCAGTATTTGGCTCGTTGAATTACTTACTTAAATATTCATTTCTACTCGATGTCATCATATATCATCCGCGTCCCAGCATTCTTCTAAATTCTCTCATCATGTTACGAGTACAGAAATGGTGGATGATATGTTCAGTGCTGCTGAGGCGTGGTTTTCACAGGAAACCTGAGATAGGTGTGAAAGTCTTTCCAGTTTTTAACAAGGAGCAGTCGCCGGCCTTTCTGAATCGCAAAGTGTGACTTCTATTAGGGAAAAATGCAGATATTTTCGTCAGTGCTTTTAGTCAGTTTAGGAGTGGAACGAATCCTCAAAGTGAAAGCAGCTTTTATGTCTTCGAAGGGTTATTTTTTAAAAAAATGTGAAAAATGAATGAAATGAATGAAAATGAAAAATGAAAAATGTATAGAACCTGGTTTTGCCACTTCTGCTTCTTCTTGTCCCATTCAAACAACTGCTTTCAACGTTTAGCTTTTTTTTCTTACCGAATACTTAGGTGAGGGTTTCATGTGACATGGAGTCATTTGAGCACACTGTAACTGTTTTATGTTTTTTATGAAAACACCTTCTGTTTTCCGTAAGCGCGTCCATAACTCCGACGAATATGTAAGTGCTGAACGAAGGAACTGTTTTCCTGTTGCTACGATATCTGCCATAATTTCCGCGAATGTGCCTTGTGATACCATTCCTGTTCATCCATGTACCATTTCATCTGTGAAATATTCCATTAAAAAGCCTTTGAGTCCAAGGTTTTTTGCTGGAATCCAACTTTGCGCTTTAACCTTATTAATCAGTTGTAGAGAAAAAAACAGACACAGTCGTCGGCCATTGAGAATCATCGATAAGAGGTTCGCTGAACTAAGACTAGGTTTTTTTCAAGACAGCAACGACTCCTGTGATTAGTCCGATAAACTGAAAGCGATAAAAGGATAGAGGATGAAGCCATGGGTGTTAATCAGTTTCTGAGGGATACGGCATGTATTTGACTTCATTAAACAACGTTAAAAGTGATTGATGCATATCCGGTCTTTACAATAACTTGTGGTGACTCCCCAGATAGTGTCTTCAAAAAATCTGCTGTAGAGTCCTTTTTTGATGAAGAAGTTCACGTCATAAACCGTGTAACCACTACCTTTCTATATTAGCACTCCCGTTGGTCCCAACAGCTCACTGCCCAACAGCAGCCGCATTCCAGCCGAACTCAGCAAATCCGAAATAACAGTTTTTTTTCATGAATAAAGGGTAAAGTAATAATATCGCTTTTACTCATCAAGAATACAGAACATTATTTGGTCATTGCCGAGGTTAATAGAAAGTCGGTCTTGGGAAATTCTGATGACTTTATTCTCTGAGCAACGGACCTCAGAGACCTACAATTATCCGTTTTTAACATTTATTTTCGAATATTTGAACTGTTGTGTCCTAAAATCACCTAGGAAAACAAAGCATTACCAAAAACACTTTCCAAATCTCAAATGCCCCGGTGAAATTCTGATGCACTTCAAATATCGAGAAGCGTCATCGTTCGGTCTAAATCACCTATCCAGTGTCTGCCATGTTACTCGTGAACATCATAGCCATCTACCGCCAAGCACCGAACACCTTGTGGAATCCGAGATGTGGGCGTGTCTACGAATAGGCGGCTGTCGTAATCCACCACATCGTCATGGATTTGCTACTAAGGGAGCTTGTGTACCATCGCAGAAGCAGCAGACATGTTGCTATTCGAGTTCAGAATCATCTTTTCTATCTAGAGTTGTTCAAGTTAATGTAGAATGAGAAATGCTTACTTTCCTATCGTGACAGCATCATCAGTGCCTCCGTGATATCCGTTGGCGGCAAATCAACTTATGGCCGGAGTATCCTTGGTCTGTTTTCTACTACTCTAATTGATGTGCAATTCTTCCAATTCTTCTTTTTTCATCCCGATTTTGCTCTTAAAATCCTGAGTATTAAATTTACTCCAAATATAGAACCATATTACTCTGAAACCTTTCCTTGAATTACTGAGGGCATAGCTAGTAACCTTTTCTTTCATCCTGTTATATGAAAATTGCCTGGACGTTTATTCATAAAATATTATCGTGTGGAGCTGATCTACGGGTTGTGCTGAAACCTAATAGAATTCACGGAATAATGTTGTGTTTTCCCGAGTCAGAAACTCACTACCGTTTCCTACCTTCTGATTCTCATCACCATTTCGTACAGTTCAATTCCTTCTTAAAAAAAATTAAACTAACATAAAAATTAACTCTGTTTCTCTGCCTCTTGTTTCTTCTGAATCTTTTCGAATCGCACTTTGTCAAAGCTACACAGAGTCTCAGGAAGTCCATGAAGTGAACGTTTTGAATTGCAATAATTTTTGTATAATGACTTCCAATTTCCACATGCTATAGCTTTAGAGTCTTTCATTTCGTGGCGAAGTGGTTCATAATAGTTCTGTTGATGACTAATCAAACTAAGAAACCGTAGCAGAAGACAATTGCGACACTTCAATGCTTCAATTGTCTACCAAGCCATTGTTCTGACATTGAAGCAGTTCCACTTGCGTCCAACACTCGAACACGTCCAAGTCTCTTTAAGGAAATGATTAACCATTTTCTTTTCAAAGAATCGGAAGGATTCGCGAGCAGACCTACCTCATGCACTGAATGACTAAGTTTTTGGTTCTCGGCGTGACCTTCCCGAGCAGACGTTCCTTCCACTTTCATGTGTGAACGAAATGAGCAAGGAATCAATGCAGATTAACAATGGGATGCTGATTTTACTAGCAGGATAGTTTTTAGAGAAGGACTAAGTCCACTCATTTGTTGACTTTGGACGTTGCGTAAGTGCAAAGATTCATTATTAGCATCTGGACTCTGGTAGTTCGTAGCGAATAGGCGGCCATCACATCTTCACGGCCTAAGGTTCAAATTGCGCCTCAAGCCAATCTAGTCATTTCTTCCTGTGGAAGTAATTAATTAATGCCGAGAAATGTCATCTACTTTGGGTCCTTGTTATCCATTCAACACATGCAATACTTCGGGCAAAGAATTTTTTGCATATTGGTTTAAATGTTTTATAAATATAGTTCTTTCTAGCAAAAAGTATTCTTTTACTGCTATAGCGCCTTTATTTCTGTAATGTCTTGAGTGCTGATTGGTCTTTTTGGATATATCGTCGACGACTTAGCTTATTGTTAAGGTTAAAGCATTTTCGAAGCTTATCGAGATCTGACAACAATGGAATAAAGTGGACTGCTGAATGACCTACTTCTTAGCTCTTATGGTATGTTTCGCTTAAACACGGCTTCATTCAAAAATTAGAGAGCCTAGCTTTTCGTTCAACTGAAGCTCTTGCTTTTGTCTCTACTCTCTTTATTTCAGTTTGTCTTCATTTTCACCTCACCTTTATGCATTTCTCACTCTCTCTTCACTTTTTTCTCCTGGTTGTGATTGCTATAACTTTTAGAATCATCACTCTTTTTTTATTGTTGAAAAATGTTGCTATGCCATTTCCCTACAGTTTCTTTTTACCCCCTATGATCTCTAGAGTGGAATGAAGAATTCTCGGTCATGAAGCATTTGCGCTTATCGTTTATTTAAGCAGACTAATTGTGAGAGGATGAATCGTTAGCCAGAAGCTCGGAGAATGATGAACTTCCACTGCCTTCTTGAGTGCTAAATCGACCAACTTGTGCTTTAGTGCTCCTCTCATGAAGAATGCTCTTTTCTTCTCCACACTAGCAACGATTACGCATACTTTTTCACTCATGTAGTGGTTTTTATCTGTGCCTTTCCAATTCCTTCTATTTCAACATCGTCTTATTTCTGAAATTTCTTCACTTGTTCCATTTGAACCACTGAAGTGTTAATGAAGAGCACAGGACTTCTTGCAGTTCCGCCGCTCCGGCAATGTGAGATTTCCTGGAATTTCAGTCAGTTCTAATAACTACGAAATCAACTCGAAAATTACTTCTAATTTTCTGAACATTCTCAGCTAGTCAGTCATAAATACCCACGACACGTTGGTGAGCGGCACAACACCGTCAAGTCTTCTTGAATGAAACCCTGGTTTTCTGCTCCTTTGGTGCTTGAAATACGACCCTCTACAAAAAAAAGTGAAGAAATCTGTTCCCTGTGCTCTAGAAAACCCCAATTTCACTGCGTTAGCATAAAAGAGCTCCAATTTTTCGGCAATCGTCTACAGATTTTAGTGCTTGGCATCTTAGTTGATGAAGTTCATTACAAGCTGAGATGTTGTTGATTTAAGCTTCACAGGAGCAATTGATTTCTTACCATGTGTGTAAAAGTCAATTTATTCAGTGCTCTGTGTGTTGAATTTACACCTATCATTGGTGTTTTTCCCTTGTTCATAGAGGAATTTCCATTACGGACATGAATATGCCATGGTTATCAATGACCACTAGATGAACACTACCTAACCGCTCAAAACTAGATATTGCCTCGCCTTTGAAATCTCTCCTTTTACTCCTGGTTCAAGTACTCGATATGTTCCACCGTTTTTTCACCATATCTCAGCTATGAACGACATCTTACTTCGGGGATTCCACCAGTAAATGTGAAGAAATACACGCATGAACTGATGATCATACCTTTCTATCTCATACAAAAGTTCTTTACAAAATAAAATTATTATCATTCGGCAAACCTCCGGCGAGAAACACACAAGTGAATGCAAGCAATCAGTTTGAATAGCTCTGGAATAACTTTTGACGAAGTCACGAAGTCTGTCGAATCATCCGTGAAGAAGCAAATCAAACTCATCTTTTGCAGTGCAACTTCTGATGTGCTCATTTTTTGCACTGGCAGTGATGATGCTTTAGCACTCGTCACTTAAGCTTATTAAAAAGCTGCTGTTGTTCGCCAACAGAATTGGATTTCTATCAAAAGCTTTACCCGCATCACTATAGACATTCGATCTATTCCGGAATATTTGGTTTTGTGCTATATGACAAAAATCTTACCTTCAATGGCTACAAATTTTTCATAAGACAGCAAATGTACAGATCTCTTGAGTTTCAGGCTAACAGCAATACAATTGTATGTTATCTACTACACAAAATACTAATCTGTTGCTGTATGGCGATTCCGATGCTGTACCCATCACTTACATACCTAGGCGATCCTTCACCAGAGATCACGCGGTCTACAGCAATCCTATTTGATTTGTTGTCTAGCAACCGTCAACTATTGCGATGGTCGGGTGCTCCCAAGTATCTCCCTGAGTGGTCTCCGGCTGGGAAGTTTGCTGCGTTGTAATTAACCGTTCTCAATCAACTTTCTCATTATTATCGCTTCTAAAAAGAATATTTTAATTATCGAGACTGCGCTTTCCATCTTCCCGTCATAACTGAACCCGAAGTCGACTCGTTTCAAAAATTTTGTGTATTTGTTTTCAGAAAAGATTACTTTCCAGACGCTCATAGTGTTGCATCCAGATACTACACAATGTCAGATACTCGCTTAAATTTCCGTACGCCTAAAAAAACAAGTCGTGCTTAGAAATTTAACACCTTGGACTTTGATTACAGGTTACATCACTATGCATGGATTATAGCCGCCATGGCTTTCAGCTTTATTCTCACTTTCACCGTTTCACTAGTGGCCGCCTTAGACGAAGGTAGTTAGTTATTCAATCGTCATTGCTAAATACAAAAAACAACAAAAAAAAAGGGTGAAGGTCCTCCTTTAATTCCTTGCAGGCGAAAATTTTCCCATAAAGCCGATGAAGTATGAGCAGGTTTCCCGAAAGTCTTCCACCCTCTTAAAAAACAAACTGCTACCGTCTCGATTACTTATGTCAGAAAAGGGTCAAGAAGCTCATCTTTATTGTTTTTTATTGTAGAATGCAAGAAATGTGATTTGCGTTCGTCATATTGTAAAATCTACGAAAACGGCATGAGAAGTTGCGCTTGTCGTGATGGCTTCCAACAACTTCCCAACGGTACTTGCCAAGGTGAGCTTCACTCGGTCACTTCAAATGCACACACTTGGTATCAGTTCTGGATTTAGTTGTGGGATATCCACAGGGGGAACATGGAGCGCGATCCATCAGAGGAGCCGTTCTGCGTTCTAGGTCAAGCAGAGAAGGCAGCTACACGGTAAGTTGCGTCTTTCTTTTAGTGAACTCAGCACTTTCAAGCTTTTATGACATCAAAGAACCATTGCGTTTCAAATAAATTTTGCTTCACTATTGTACCAAGATCACTGGGCAATAAATGTCACGATTAATTCTATTAAGTGTGCAAGGTAAACTGTTAGGCCGTGATCAACCCATTTGGAATGTGCCATGCACTCGACTGTTGAACATCTCAGACGAGGCTGAATACACATTCGCTCTCTACAATAACATACATTGGCTTACCTATGTATGAAGTCAGTGTTTCTGTCTTAATAGACAAATCTGTTGCAATTTACCAATCATCGCGGGATCGAACCAACGACCACATATGTATTTCTGGACAACTCTACAAAAGGCCTGAACATTCCCTGGGCATTTTCTTACAGTAGGAGTTTTTCTTTTATTTTGCCAGCTGGGATGGTGTTATTCTCTCTATTACACAATTCTTTCGTTTTCTTTCGTTTACGACCAAAAATACCATGAAAGGGAGACTATGTGAAAATCCGGTTCTAATAAAAACACCATGACGATGTTGATCAAGTCGGAGAGGGGGAAGAAGAGCACAAATTTTGCAGTTCACATATTCAACTCGTTTATATTCCTTTATTCAAATACCGTCGCATTTCACTTTTTCACTAAGATAAGCGCAAAATTTTGAGCTCAAATAATTATTTGAATATTTTACTTGAAACTTCCATTAGTTTATCTTTTCACTTCTCTTTAACATTTCTATACCTCTGCCGTGTTTATGAGTCGTCGAGAAAACAGAATAAAATTTCGAACCCTCAGTGACTGCGGAAAACCTAATTCCGACCTTTAACCCATATCACCTGAGGTACATTCTGTGCCGCCGTGGACTCTTAGTGTCAAATTGGACGAAGTGCCTTTCATCCAATGCATTTCTTTTACAAAGTCTCTTTTGGAGCGCACTTTTTTCACCCAGTCGATGTCTTGCTTCACCCCCAATATTACGCCAAAGGTGAGCTATGAAAGGCTAAACTCTCTTTCAGTTTCTTTTGGTTACCTTATAAGACTAGCGAGATGAAAACGCAGAAATGAAGTCGAGACAGATTTTTAAAACGTTTCCCAGTGCTGAGAACAATGTATTCATATGGCGGGCCAAAGTAACATACAGTAAATAGTAGCACAAGTACCAGGCATCTCTCCACAGCGAAAGAGCAAAGATTCGTTCATAATTCTATCTTGTTGCCAACCCCTCAATTCCTACACTCGTCGAAAAATTGTCGCCCATTGTCAAAAGAAAAAAAATCAGGGAGTCCGTAAGCGTTATGAAATTAGCTGTCGTCTCACGAGGAAGTCACGCAAATTTCAGCAACCGACGTGTCTCCAGGACATTCAGACTGGAAAAGTCTTGAATTATTGAAGAATACAACTTAACAGACAATTTCCATAGAACCTGACAAATGACTTCAAAAAAAAGCCATGAATTTTCAGGAAGATTTCTTTTAAGAGGAAAGAAAGTTTTTTTTTATAAGGAAAAAAGCCCGTGAATACCAAAAAAAGGAGTTTTTCATTAAAAGAAAAAAACTGTATTATTAGGATTTCAAAATTTTTTTTGGTTTAGAATCCTCACCGAGTTGCTTTCTAAGTATGACCGGAATCTGGTGCCGAAAATGAAAGGAGTTGACGTGGACGTCGAGCTTCTCATTCAGAGTGTTTCCGAAATTTCCGAAATTCAATCAGCATCCACCATGCACATCCTCTTCAGTCAGATATGGCACGATCCTGGCCTTTCGTACGAGGTATAAGTTCTTTCTGCGTTCATCCAAATACTTGCAAAGCAGGCACTAAGTCAAACAACGAGTGGCCAAATAGAGTCATACCGAAGCCAGTAGATTAATGACAGTCGATTAATGATGTACGGCGATTAATGTATGCTTTACAATTTCAATGCATTCATTTGCAATTCAATTTGCAGCGCTTGATCAAAAAACACGTATAAAAGGGCTTCGATTGTGGCCTTGCAATTCGCCCAATCTATATTGAATTTCATGGCGAGGATGGATTGGATCAAGCTCGGATATGATCTGTTAACTAAACGTTCTCTTTTGGCCAAAGCAACCCAGACCCTATGATTAAATATGACTTATATGTAATCGAAAATAATTTTATCCTTAGCCTTTGGATAAATATCCTCGACTTCATTTTTGGAACAGGGAGCAGGGTCTGGACATATTTTTTGACTTGTGATTTTTTTCGACTTTTTTCATTTCACTGCAATGAAATTCTTATCTTCTAAAGCTCACGACTCTTTCCGTTGCTTTTTTATTGAACCATATTTCGTTCTTCCGTCTTTTTCTTCTATTTCCTCTTTCCTTTCTATGACAAAGTAGTTTTCGCTAGCTTTAAGATAGGGGCGAAGTCTTTTTTCATAAGCTTGTCAACTTCCAGATCTTCTCAATCCTCTATTTATAGAAAAAAAATTATCAGCAATTGCGGAAGAAGGGACCTTTTTGATAAGATCTCAGTTCTGCTGCACTATGCATCGTTTAGTCGTAATAGAGCTAAATCCGTAAAGTACAGCCTATTTTGCTAAGAATTTGATGGCTTCTTCCGTATCGATCACGTCAGACGAATGGGAGCTGTTCTTTCAGCAAGAGGAGGGAGCGCAGTGCTTGACGAACCTTTCGTTGTCCCACAGAATGGTCGACAACATCTGGCTGCCGAACGTTTGCATTGTGAACAGCAAAGGTGCATTACTACTCTGTGTTGTTTTTCTTTCAAATATAATGAATCTTCGTCTTTTGATCCAGGATATTTTCAGATAGAAAATGACGATTTCAAACTTAATAAGGGAACATTAGCTTAGTCAACGACAAACTGAGCAATAAGTTTCATGATGGTGGAAAAAAATAACTTGAATAAACACATATATTGTCGGCGATAAAAAGACGACCTTATCTTTATTTATATTTATTTCATTTGGTTAACCTTCACGTCTACTGTAGAGGATCCCAGCGCTTCTCAAATTCGATTCGTTTCCTCGCATCCATTGCCCACGATGATCTTCCAAGTGGCTTCGGTAGAATGCTGGTTGAGCAATTCTCCCTGGAGTCCTGAGATAGCCGGAGTGGAACGTTCCCAGTCCGATTGCACAGAGTGAATTTTTTCCCAGACAAGTCCGGTACCAAGTTCCCTTCTCCCGGAGGGATGAGAGACTTGGTTAGCCCGAAGCGGAATCGAACAAGCACCATCCTCGCAATGACAGACATCACTACCGCTGTGCTAGCTGCCCCTCTAATCTATCCCTACCTAAAAAAATTTAAATTTAAAAGAGTGCTGAGTTCAACTTTTAACATTGACCACATCGAAAACATCGAAATTATCGCTGGAGCCAATCAATTGTCGTTTTACATATCGGAATTCGAGTATTAACAATTCAGCAACCCTCACCACATTTGGTCAATAAGTTCTTGCCGCATGAAAAAACGCGCAGTAATCGTTGTTGTTTATGAAACAAGTTTTCGTCAAAAAATATGGATTCCGTTGTCATCAGACGTCTCGTAATAAATCTTTAGTTTCTAAATTTAATTTTATTTCTGACGCACCTTTGCTGGATGGCTTCCAAAAATGTTATCAGTGCACATTGATGGTGGAAATAAAAATCGCCAAAAAAGGAGAACTTTCTGTAGGGACTAAACTAACTTGTACTAAGGTCGATCGTCTAGGTTCGGTCATCCACAAAAGTCCAACACCAAACATCTTCCTGGCAATTTTTCCAAACGGAACGGTCTGGATGAACTATCGGTATGTGTTTTTTCGAATCAGGAGGGATTTTTGTCCACGTTCGGTCTATCAAAGTAAGGGTTCTTTTCACCTCAACAACATCCAGGTAAAAATAAGCGGAAACTGGTGGGAGTTTCTTCTTCGCTTTCATTCGTTGTAGTAAAATAGGTTTTTCTGAAGCTCGGTACTGAGTTCGAAGTCACGCGAGTCACACATTTGCGTTGCATTACTTGAGCCAATGTAAACTGGTGAGCTAAACTGCCGATCGATTTTCGATCAATACCTAAACAGTACTGAAGTTCGTCTTGGAGAATTTCATGGACATTTGGAACAAATATGACCCATAACATCAGAACTTGCTTCTAACGTATGAGCCAATCAAGAATAAGCGGAAGCTGGAGAACAATATGAAAATCATTGGAATTCTTGTTTCATCTGTTAGAACTTCCACCTCAAGTTTTCCCTTATAGGGATAGTCGTCGAATCGCCTTGCGAAATGGATTTCACGTACGTTTTTTAGATTTTTATCTTATAGTTTTGCAAAAATCTTGCAAAGTTTCCGACCGCTAGGTGGGTTTTTACGTTCTCAATCCAACAGACATATAATGTAATCGAATCTACTGGAAATCTGATCCAAGTGAAGCTCGCGATGATCTAACATCGTGTTGAACATAGAACACTTGAGTCAACAGCAAGAAGGCAGTCGACTATATCGTGTCGATACACCTTTGTTTTTCCAAGTAACATTTAAGAACAGAACACCATGGTGATGAAATTCACGATTGCTTGTAAAGTAAGCACTTAGGGAAGTTTTGATATTCCTTACATGCCACGGCCACAACTTACTTGTGCTGTTTTATTTGCTAAAGGTATAGATGGACATGGCTGCACAGTAGGATCCAGATATTGAGGAAGATGCAAAATTTGAGTTCTTGGGCCATTTAAATCACTTCTTTTCTTGCTTAGGAACCAATTAGAGATTCTGGGATGTGTGAGCACTACTCAGTCCAGCTCCTAGGATTCTAAAGGACCAGTAAAAAAAACGCTAACTTTTATAAGTTTTGCACTCACTTCAGTTCTTTGAGGGTATTTTCACAATAAATGTGGCGTTTCAGCTTCTTTCCTATGGATCGTGTCATGTGTACGACAATCTTCGAGAGCTACTCGTTCAATGTTGGAAAGGTACGATAACAAGAACTGTTGATTTGCTATCCGAAAACACAGTACGTCAACGAAATCGAAATGAACTTGGTTCTGGTGACCACCGCAGCCACCTCTTATTCGTCTGTGTTCGTGGCCAGAAATGTTCGAAATCGATACGAAGACGAAACGGTTAGAATCACATCAAACTCACTGGAGTTTTCTGAAGAGTTGACTTCCTTAGTATTTTAAGACATAGTGCCAGAATATGTGTTGAATATAACGAATTTTTTGGCGTAAGTGCATTAAGGGTTCTGAGCTTTAAACCAACTATTCTTACGCGAAATACAACCACAAGATTGCTGAGATAGATATTTGCAAAACTCCGGGCCGCAGGTGTTTGTGGCATAAAAAGTATAGAAGGCGGAAAATAAAAAGTGAAATATTGTGAATCCAACTACTCTTAGTTAATTTTAGGCTTTACTAAACGAAACAAAAACCTTTATTTTCTACGAGTGCAGGATATAGGCTATCTTATTCTATCTAGACAAAATTCTTATTCAACGGAGACCACGATACATATTTACTCTGCTTCTATTCATTGAAGCTGACTTATCCTCGTCCTTTGAGTACGAAACCCATCTAACAAGCGAGCAGCACAACACGATGGTGTCGTTCGATGTATCTTCTGTTTTTTTGGGATGCCGCGCTTGCATTGAAAATTTTTAAAAACCCAAATTTTATTTTCACTCGTTGAGAATTTTGATCGAAGACACATTTAAAAACTTTGCAATGTCTTTAAGACAGTAGTGTATAGGTTTGGGAAATGGAGTAAAGTCTCTCCCCCTAAATCTGCCTTCTTCTCATCTCTTAAAATACTCTAGTGGTTGAGGTATTGTCACCAGCTGTCGAAGAACCGTCTTCGAGTGTTATGTGTTAAGTTTTTCTTATTGGCTTGAACCCCTAGCGCAAATTATGCCTTTTAACAGGTGAATTTACCATCTTGTAACTTTTGAAAAGTGGAACTCAATCTCTCGAATCTGGCTGCACGTTTGTTATTCGTTTTATCGGAACACTTTCTGCACTACCGTATTCGTTACGGTATCTCCTTCACAGGTGCGACTTCACTGGAAGCGACAAGGTCAGCCAGTGGAATTCATCGATGAAGTGAAACTTCCAGATTTCCACATGACAACATTCATCCATGAAAAGGCAACATTTCAGTATCCCGCCGGAGTATGGGATCAGGTGAGAGCTTGCCAATGAGTACGGATGAGCATGTTGCCTAGGCGCTCAAGTTTTTCGCTAATGAGGAAGTAGACTTTGATTTGGCTTTTCCCGATTGTTACCTAAGGTAACAACAAATGGATGTAAAGGGAAACATCCATCATTTTTATTTCGTGTTTTCAGCTTAATATTAAACTGTTCTTTCGTCGGTCATATGGGTTCTACCTCCTTCAGATTTACCTCCCTACCTATTGCATGGTGAGTGTTTTCAACTTGAAAATCCAAGTCTACCATTCTGGCTTTGAACGGATTACTGTAACTACCTACCACTATGTGGAATGTTTTGTTTGGTTTTTTCTCGTTCTTTTACACTTAAAAAGTTGCTACAAAGATTATTCTAAAACCGTTTAAGTTTTTTTACACTTTGTATGACGTACTGAAAGCTTGCTAATTAAAAGCGAGAAGGAAACTGATTCTCTATATTTATCATTAGTTGACATTTTTTAAGAAGTCTGAACAAAATAATTGGATATCCACGGAGATGAGCATGTCATAGCTTTTCGTAGGTTTTTGCTAGACGTCAGTTCAAGAGCCAGGAAAAACCCAAAGTACTGCACTCAGGTGCTCATCAGCTGGATCTCGTTCTGGTTGGATCGTAGGAGTTTACCGGCCAGAGTGACGCTTGGCGTCTCATCTCTCATGGCGCTCACCCTTCAGTACAGCAACGTAGCCAGGAGTTTGCCTAAGGTAAGCACTGGTATCTTCATTTTTTCTAGATTAAATGAATAGCTTACAGGTGAGAGCTGAGTTATTACTTCGTCGACCTTTTTCTCTACGACTTGCGCCATTTTTCTCCTCTAGAACGAACTAATGTGTTGTTAGCTAGCTAGTGGGCCCTCTGCTAACCGCGAAATAAAGCCCACTTATCGTCGCCAATTATAACATTGAAGTGTTTTATAATAGGATATTGTGGGAAACGTTAACAGGAACAGAGCATGTATCCCAACCGTATGATCTCCTTCGTACGACGGCTATTAGTTGGATATCTTAGGTAGTAAAAGAATAAGGGCATAAAGTGTTTTCGGTGTTGATCAATATCTGAGGGATGCACCATCCACTCGAGTCCATTAAGAAGCCTACCGATATATCACTTCAGTGCTTTTATCCTCCAAGAAATGTCTACAACCAATTTGTTGACGCTGACGAGGGGCTCAGCGCTTTGTTAGTCGGAATGACGCGATTGAACCAACGAGTGACTCTGTGGGTATTTGAAGACACCTCTAACCATCAATCATACCGCTTCCCATAGGTGTTGGGGCTAATGAATTGCGACTTCATCTTTATGTGATCAACCGTGATAATGTTAGAAGTGCTAGTTAACCCTAATTTTTCCTCAACTTCTTTCGCACAAAGGCAATATGAGCAGGAGAAACCTGACCTTTTAGCTAACGTATCGTTTATTTTTGATTTACAAAATGGTTTATTTTCTATGCCTTCTATGACTTACAATCATACAATCACTGCACAACTTACACATCAAATGAAAACATAGAAAAGCAGTTTTTAAAAGAATACAATGGAATAAAACGCTTTTTATTGAGGTGTCCTACGTGAAAGGTCTGGATTTGTTTATGTTCGGCTGCGTGGGCTACATTTTCCTCTCAATAGTTGAATTGGCCGTTGTTGGTACACTCGAGAACAAAAGGCCAAGGTATGCGTCATTCAACTATTTTTTGCATATTGTAGTATTTTTGAAACGATTTCTTAACACCCTTAATTGGTTAGTTGTCTGGTGAGAAATCTAACAGCATACACTGTGATGGTTTGTAATATTCCATTTGATTGTCAAGTGCTACAATTTTTTCACACTTTTTCGTGGGTGACACTCCTGACCACCAAACATCTATCGGATTCTCAAGGCCAATTCACTGCTGTGTACATCGCACGGACTGATCTATGTCTATGTTGTTTATGTTTTTGACACATCGACCTGAGCCGCCATCACCTTCGCCACCTTGGCTTCTACGGCGAGTTGGCTGGTAATGTGATGCCAATATTTGACGGCGTTGTTCCTCTCAGAAGTCGCCTCCATATTCGGAAGGCCATTAAAGATGACTAGTGAGAATTAGCACCGTTGGCAAACGGGTGGTAAAACGAATCAATTAATTTCTCTGATACAAATGTTACTTTGAACACGTAATGCTCAGAGCCGTTTTTTTGGACTACTGGGTATATCGATCCTCGAGTATTTACCAGGTCAGGAACTACGCAAGAAATGAGAGTAAATTGTATTTTGAAGATCTTTTGGTAAGGTAAAAAATATTTTGCGTTGTCGCCTACTCGTCTATATAAGTCCCTATACAGTAATCTTTTAAATTTAAATACGTTTAGAATTAGGATTCTTAAAAAACTGAAAAAAACCTCAATTTTCAAAACCTCCAACACAAGCCCAACAAGACAAGGGACTCCTTGAATTGCCGAAAAAATTGATAAGATTCATGAACAAACTCAAAAGGGTATTAGACACTTCCTGCGGTGAAGGTTTACTGGACGAAAGTTAAACGATTTTGTGGGATATCTCTTCATCTCTGTGAAAGTACAGGAAAAACAGTGAAAGCACCTTCGTGATGTAAATCTTATACCAAAAATTATGGCCGAGGGCTACACCATAACGAAAGCATCTCGAAGCAAGGCAATGAAGATAAGCAACTGGGATCTTCATGAAACCAAATGGAGGATATATCGAAAGCGATTCGCAAGGATAGAGAAGCAGAATTTGTCGGAAAGCAGTGCTTGGTTCTAGCTGTTGTGCTTTGTCGGTGGTTTTACAGTTATAGATGGCGAAAGCCTGACTAAAATACATCGGTATTTGTCATTGGTGTGGTCAGCATGCTCCTAATTTCAATGTAGTAGAAGTAGTTTCTACTCATTGGGCGACATTAAGTTCTTCAGCAGGTCAGCAGGTCACCTTAAGGAGTCCCGTCATCTGCAGGATATCTGAAAAAGAATACCATCATCATCTTCATATCGGCAAGAACAATTTGCATGGAATTCCACAGTTTCGCTAACTTAAGAGCTCTTAACTTATCAGTTATGGTTAGCCTTTCATTAACTCTCTGCTATCGTATCTGATGCAACAAAATTTCTGAACATTTAGATCGAATGACGGCTTTTTATCCGAGGACGAGATCAAGCGAAACGTCCTTCAGCGAACGTTTTCGTCGAAAAGTTTCCGTTCCGGCTATGTGAGTAAATATGAATGCCATTATCTCGGTCTTCTTTAATCTGCAAAATAATATTGCATACTGAACTTATTCTCATAATGTCCCTCATTTGTTGACATCTCACTGATCTTCGTTAAGACTCCTTTTTGCTTTTCCTCCTGTTCAGCATGCGATTGCCCCCTTCCATGCAGCAGATCGAAAACTACAGCTTCTCAAGTCCTTAAATTAAGAGTGAGACACGTGTGTATTATGATGTGTTGATCCCTATGGTAAACAAAGCAAATTATAAGCCTCTCTACCAAACAATAGAGCAGTTTCAGCTTCGCCTTAAACAAAAAGAAAGTCATATGGAAGGAAGAGTAGATTCACGTGATTTGTTAACAAAGATCGATCGTCTTCGTTGACGTTGATCGTCTTCCACACCGAAACCCCTTCGCATGTCAGCGTTGCCCAATCGGTCCTATGCAACCAGGAGACACGGAAGACATCTTATTTCTCGTTCCGTGCCTTCATGAAGAATTTCAACGTTTGCCTCCGCCTTTGATGTCTGTTTGGATGCAATTGCTAGCGTCTCACGTTTTGCGAATGGGACAAATGAGATGTGTCCTCCACCCAACTTTAATCCGTTGAAAGCCGCAGCATTTTTTGCTCATCGACCATCGACGCTGGTCGGAACACCGATTTTTTTTCTCACACTTGTGTAAAGCAGAATTCTTTTAGTACCATGCGCATGATAACGTTGACCGCTCTATCACGCTGGCTTACATACTTTTACGATATCAAGATCGTATATTACAGGGAAGCTCAAAGTTGAAAAGGTGTGGAAGAAGAAAAAGATATTCCCTCATTATATTGTGAAGACATAATTGAAGACATTCGCTTTTGGTTAAGCGCGGCAAAGAGTAGGGAAACTAGTTCATTTTTTCAGCAGTATATATAGCTTACTTAAATTCAAAAAAAAGGTCATTTTACAAGCATCGCCGCAATCAACAAAAATTCATTCCGCTTGACCAATTTTTATGTCTTGAAGACGGTGCTGTTCATGAAATAAAGAGTCGAAGGACAGACTTTCGATCAAGCTCTCCATCAATTAACTTTAATTAGCCTACGAACTCTCCTTTTTGAGCTGACCGAAATGTCATCGAAGACGAAAAACGAGTTAACCATCCTAACGACCTTGTTTTAGCTCATAAAAGACACTTGTTGAAAAGAAAATTTTTTCCGTCATCGGCCATCATGACCACCCATTTTTGCGCCATTGCCCGGATCTTCCATGGCCGCTTCCGGCTTGATTGAATCAGAAGTGCTCTTTAACTCAACGAAATTAACGACGAAAGCATTTCACACTCATATGATCATTCAAAAGTTCCATAAAATGGGGTCATGGTCCATATGACCCACGTTTTCAAAGCTTTGCCTGCTCACATAGCTGTCCTACGTCGAATGTTCCATAGGGCACTGCTGAGGACGATTCAATGAATGGAGCATGTATACAACAGAAAATAGTCACTGAGTCACTGTTGCCGATGTCGTGTTGGTTCCGATCCTTGTATATCAGCATGATTGTCTTGGTCTTCGATTAATCAGATGCCACCATCCGACAATTAGAGTTTAAAATCCGGGTCAGCGTTGGAGGACGTCTAGGAGCTGGTTCTGCAAATGTTCTGACGTTATGTTTAAGTGATACTTCCCATTGGTCTTCTTAGTAATACAATGAATGCTTCACACCGGCATACGATAGTGATCATCTTGGCGTCATGTATGAAAAACTGGGCAGTTGTGGCGTCGTCTTAGCATGAGCCGCTTTAGGCAATATCCCCGTTAAGGGCAGCTCAACGCATGAAATTGCCCTAACGTTTGACATAAGATCTCTATATTCTTCCTTTGTCCTCATGATGTTGAAATGACTCCTAGTATTCTTCTTTCGTATTATTTATAAAAGTGTTTTTCCGGAAGTAGTAAACTCAAACCTATGACGAGTTTTGAATACCGTTTATTGAAATGCGCGGTTTTCTTTTCTTTCTGCCGAAAAAGGAATCCTGTGCGGTGGCGATGGTCTGGCGACATAAGTAATTTTGAGACATCAACGACATCAGTTGAACGAAGCACTTGAGTTAACGCAAAGTCCAAATTTGAACCTTTTCCTCTCTTCTATAGCTCTTCCGTATAAAACAACGTGATCTCATTCTTACGGTAACATTGAGTGTAGACAGTGATCTCTGCCAAAAAGTGGTACTGGTCAACATTTTTTCAAATGCGAAGGTCTGATTAGGATCGTGTCCTTCAAGCGAATCAAGCATCAAGGCCTGTCCTTTTGTTAACAAATACGCAATGTCTGCCAAGTCACATGTTTTGATTCTTTCCTCAGTATCATGGACGACTTTTAACAAGCGATGTTTTATTTTGGTCTTTATTTCGATGACATGCCCTTAGCTTGCTCCATTAAGTCTTCAATTCTACCGCTGTGGTTGTAGTACTAGTTTTTAGATTATTGCACTTTTTCCTAGTCTTTGCCAACTTACAAGGTCCTGCAATCGGAGGTAGCCCAAAGATAGCGATGCCATTCAACGCGTACACGGCCCTTGGTTTACGCCAGCCCAGACTTCTTTCATTCCGACGTCGGGAAATTGGTGTCAGATTTATCTGAGATCTGTCTGCAACCCACAAAAACCGCCGTCGTTCTCTGATTTGGGAGCACCCAATAACCTCTACCTCAACAATCCGGGGGAAGATCTGTTCGACCAGCATGCGGCGACATTCACAAAAGAAGACCAGTCCTCAATCAGCAGCCTAACCCACACACAAATCCGACGAGAGCAGCTTTTTTGGGAGTCCCGAGACTGAACCCTTGTATTTTCATCCGTTTGCTGACTGGTGCAAAAGAATACTGTGCTGACAGCTACTGTAACGTCTCTGTTCTGTGCGCCATCAATCAAGCCTTTATCGGTCATTTAGTTGCAAGTTTTTGCTCGACTCCCCAGTTAAAGAACTGGTCCACATCCAAACGAAGATGCGAGAAAGTGTAATTATAAACAAACGCTGTGAGTCAGGTAAGAAGTCATCAGGTGCACAATGTCCGTCTTTAAGTCTAGCTACGTCTCGGGAAAGTGTAAAGTCGTTTTTTACGTAGTAAAGCCTTATTATCCATGAAAAAATTCCTACGTAGGTTCATGTCTAGCCATCTCATAAAGATTCCAAAGAAAGGCGAATAAAAAATAAACGATACAGTTATTTAATGTTTCTCTTCCTATGCAGAGGCACTAATCCCACCTCATTTGTAACTCGAGTTCTTCACTTGATGTGAGGTTTGTTATTTTTCTGTTTTGATGGATCCTAGAATTTTCTTCCGTATTAGACAGGGACCAAGTGAAAATCTTGGGTGCATTCATTCATCTATGGCGCAATACACACGGTGGTCCTCCCATATGAGGGATCTCGAGCGGATAGTCGCGAGGGTATTTGACGCCCAGGAGGTGGTGGATGGGGGTTAATCGCGGACCAAAAGCGACCGTATGTTCCACTGAGACCCAGATGGATCCAGGGGATGGACTCCCTGTTTCTGCTGCGCCGATTTGGCACACAATTTCTGTATTTACGAGGCGTATTATTGCAAACGTTTGTAGGTGCGTTCAAGCTTATACGGATTGTATTCTACGAGTCAATTCGGCCAAAAAGCCTGCAATTAAGTGACAGGAAAGTATATGGAAGGCGGTTAGGAGTCGCCTCCAACAAATAAGCGTCATGTCCACTCTGGGAGAAACTGGCAAGCTACCCGTGAGTATACCCAGCCCTACGTTCAGAGCCCAGCAAGTTATGTGTGGGTATCAAAATGCTAAACACAGCAAAAACAAACTGGCAGCCCCCCAATTCGGCAGCGTTAGGCAGGACGAGTACGGAGAGGCTGCAAAATCTCATGGCCAATGGAAGCCCACTGGATTTTAAAGAACTAATATGACGATCGGTACCTACAGTACACATGCATCCGAGTCCTCGATAGAAGACTTGCTCATGCAAGCAAGAAGGATAGCGCACGACGTCATCGGCCTGGCCGAGACGAGACGAAGCCATCCATTCAGTGCCATCTATGACACCGGAGAAGAACTGTTCTTCGGAACATGCGACATTACAGGAGTCGGCAGCATCGGCAAACGGCGATCGTGTTCTCCTCAACACCAGTTTGTCCATGAACATCGATTCATTCGAACAGCTTACAACCCGAATCGGACGTTTGCGATTAAAAAGATGTGGAATAATACCGGCTTTGACAATCTTTGTCGTTTACGCGCCGTCATCAAACTATGATGAAGAAGAAGTCGAAGCGTTTCTATAAGGACTTGGAGAAGTTCTACAAAGAAGACCATACATTACTCAAGGTCGTGATTGGAGATTTTAACGCCAAGACTGGACCAAGAAGAACGTCTGAAGCACGTCACATTGGGACCCACGGATTAGAATGGAACGAATAAGGAGAAGCGGCTGTCCGAGTTTATCATGACGACCAAGACCATCCATGGTAACTTGCAACTCCAGAAGCCCCACCCTCAACGCTGGACATGGAAGTCTCCCAATGGGGAGTGCCAAAACGAAATAACTGATGTCGCTGTTGTAGCAAAATTCTACATGGGATCAGCCCATCGCCTCCTCCTTGCAAGTTTCTACTTCTCGCGGAAAGGAGAAAAAGCCGTATTCAATTCATTAGTCTGCTGTTGAGAAGATCCCGTTTTCGATAATATCGACGAGGAATACGATTGGCTCATTTAACATCATCACGTTAGCGCTAAGAAAGCGCAGAGTTCGAAAGTCACCAAAAGACGTCTGTCTTCAGAAACACTCCAGCTGATACGCCAGCGTGGAATCGCACGAGCAGCAAGCAACCGCGAACTAACGTCCGAACTTGCAAAACAGTGCAGACAGGCGATAAAAGAAGACCTTAAAGAGAGAACAGCAGCAGTAATGGTCAAAGCTGCAGAGGCTGGGGAAAAACATTCGGAAAGCCCACCGAAGCTTCACCAATTACATGACCAAAATAACTGCACTCTGACGCCCAGGCGGAACAGTTACAGCGTCCAGAAAGGCAATGGAGAAAATCATTCACGAATGCTACTCCGATCTCTTCGATTGTCACTTCCACCTTCCGTCATATGAAATAAAGGAAGTTGGGTATGTGGTACCACCGGTTCTCCCTTCCGAGATCTGACATGCCATTTGATCGGTGAAAAATCGAACAGCACCAGGTCCTGATAAGATAAGATCTGAACGACCTGAAGAACCTCCCGCCAGTCCTCGTAAACACACTGGCTCGGTTCTTCATATGTTACCTGTCTGAATGCAAGGTTCATATTCAGTGGAGGACCAGTAAGGCCGTGCTACTGTTCAACAAGGGTGATCTCCACGATATCGGCAACTATCGCCCTATCTGCTTGCTGTCTGTCGTCTACAAACTTTTCACCCCAGTCATCCTAAAGAGACCATTGATTGACAGAACACTGGACGAAGGACAGCCATGTGAGCAAGCAGGATTTCGAAAACGATTTTGTACGATGGACCACATCCACACGAAAACAAGACTCATTGAAGTATCGCGAGAGTTCAAAAGACCAAGAAGGGTGACGTACACGATATCGGTAACTGTCGTCCAATCTGCTTGCTGTAAACAAGTTGGAAAATCACTCAGCGTTATTGAACGCGCAGTAGAAAGGACGATGCTAAGAGTACGCCGTTTCGCACAAGTAAAGGAACGGATCCGGAGCTCCGACCTGCGTCAACGATCAAAAATCAACGATGCCGTTCTGTACACCAAACACTCGAAGCTAAGGAGAGCCGGACACGTATTGCATATGAACGATAACCGATGGACAGGAGCCGTCTGTGACTGGATTAATCCTCGGGATATTAACATTAAACGCACTACAGGAAGACCACCATCCGAAGGTCAGAGTTCTTCACGAAAGACCTAGAAGAAAGATATGATGCTCAACGAGTTCCTAGAGCGAGCAGAATGCACTGACTACTCTTGCACGCGACAGGGAAAAATGGAATATTTACTGGCGCCCGCTCGAGTCACTTGACGATCAGCGGGACTACAGGTGATAGGGTGATGGCACAAGACTAAATGTGGAGCAGGAGTGAAGAATTTCGGAGATTTCCTGCACGATGCAATGAACTCTGATTCTTCACTTTACACTTACTTGCCTACTTGATGCTTTAATGGACCGTCCTCATTAGTTGTGCGGACACCAAGATAATCTCCATTTTTCGAAACTCTGCTGGTTGAGCCATTATGGTTCCCTGGAATCCTGAGATCAGCCTGGCCAAAACCTGTTCTAGGTCTTCACCACCACAGGTGGTCGCAGCCCATGTGGATCAGAGAGAGATTTGCCACCATGCGACTTTGATACCAGGACGGTGGTGGATCGTGGTATTGGTTTACTCTTACCTAGGCAACCTGATGGAAACGCCGGACTCCATCTCAGCTTGGGTGACCCTACCAAAGGATGCATCCCTCGCTGTACATCGCAGCCCGGTACCCAGGAACACCTCCCACCCACGACGAGGCGGTAAACCGTTCGGAGGACACTTTACACTGAAACGAAAAATTCTTTTTGCTTGAAAACTTCATCTGGAAACCATATTTTAACAATTTTTGTGGCATTCTGTAAGACTTTAGGAAATTTACGTCTACACGATCGCAGCGCTCATATATTTCCATAAACGGAATTGTTAGAGTGAAGATCACCTTCGTGACCTTGCTACTATTCTATGCATTAATGGTGGTTCTTCGCTGTTTGCGATCAGAGTTTTTATCCGAAATATTATATTATGTTGAAGGCTAGGTTTCACATCCAGTTGATGACTGACTATGGAAAAAGTCATAAGTCCGATCTCACTCATTCTTTTCAAGTGTAAAGTCTCATAAAACTCTGGTACTCATGGTATTGAAAGTAGCTGTTAAGCATTCGCTGTCGTTGCCTCGACGACGTTGGAAGTAGTTTTCCTGGCACAAATACTAAAAAGGTACTAGGTGCAGTAGGATTAACTCCATCACTCATTTTTTACAAACTCTTTCGCTAAAATTTTTTCTACTCATTACATTTTACATTACTTTCATGATTGCGCGCTTTAATGTACGCGGCTTTCAACAAAGACTAAGGCGATCACTGATTACTGTTTACTGTACGTTTAGGAAGTGGAGCGACGACAATGGATAGATTATAAACCACAAATTCCTTTGCGCTGAGAAAGTGCAACTCTTAAGCCGGACAGTCTTCGGATCACGGAAGTAGAGCGTAGGTCGATGAGAAGTCACCTCACGCAGACGCAATAGTTGGAAGCTAGACAAGCACATCAAACTTCCATTTGTCCGCTATTTGGTGGCTATATGGTTTGCATGGAAGTTGACATCGGCTACTGTACCCAATTTCAGGCTCAAATCCATTCTTTAGTATTCCTGAACGAGTTTAAAATTTAGCCCATGAATGTGGCGACAAAACTTGAGAACTACGCAATGCCGTGAGCTCTGTCGATTGTTCTTCATAAACCATAAGAAGCAAGTTGACACCTTCATTGTCGACCAAACATCTAACAGAAAATTTATTTGTGTCTTTCATATACTGTGTGTCTTTAATAGATTTATGATCTACCAGAACAGAATCTCGAGTTTAGGGTGGTGCACAAAGCGAGTCGAACTGCGGGTCTCCAGAAGCATGGCACAAGCCGTCGTGGAACAGCCGAACATTTGTCGAATGTCCTGAGCCGAAACCGCCCATCAGTACTTCTCCTCCCGAAGCTGAGGTTGAACCAAACAATCAGGTTCGCCGAATTATGTTGTCTATGTTAAACTGGTATTTTGCTCTTTCTCACCAAAAATATCTGCAGCAACTTTTAAAAGTAGTATTTTCCAACTCAGAAATCAATTTGAGCGGAATAAAACAAGCTATCTTAATATTTGCACTACCTTGCTGACACTACCCTTATTGTCAAAATGTGAAGTGAAAATTCGTTAAAGCAGAAAAATCTGTCACGCCTAGAAGAGGTAGACAATTAGCCTATCATGGAAACATCCCAACTCTTTCTTCTGCTATTGTTTCCATGTATTGAAAACGAATCGGGCATTAGAAATTTGGAATATTTAAGGCTCGGAAAACGACTTATTATTAGTCACCAGTCATTTGAAGAGATCTATTTTCCAAGTTTCTTCGCCTTCTCGAATATTTGCCGACATTCCCAATCCTATTGACGGGTGATTGCTGATGGCATTGATCGATAGAAATAGCTGAGAGATAGGCGAAACGAAGGACCCTCATGGTGTGGTGGTGAACGCGTTCGTACCTCACCGCAGACACCTGCGATCAGGAGTTTTGCAAATATCTTAGCATTGCTGTGGTTGTATCTGCCGATAGTCACATGTTAAACGCAATGTTGGCACATTTAAAGGTGGAAATGGACGTTTCGCGTTCGTGCTTTTATTCAATGTTTTTTTACCAGTTATAAGGTTGCACCAGGTTTAATGCCAACTATCGACCAAATATTTGCTTTCCTCACTCAAAAATTGTTCTTAAATTACTGTTTTGTGTCTATTCTCTATAACAAGAGTCATTCTTTTGCTAAATCTGCGTAATTACGTACTGCAACTGGAAACTGTAAAATTGCCTAGTCGTTAGCTTATATACTTGGAGAATCCCAAATAATCAATTGAGGTTTCATGTGGGGTTCGTCGGAACCGGCTGGAAAGTTATGGTTAGTTGGCTACTGGTTCCACTGATCAGCGCTGCATAGCGTTACAAGTAACGTATCGTCTTTCATTTAAAAGTCTTATTCCTCTTTGGATAGGGAAAAACATGGCAGACAAACCCTGAGATCCCGTCAATTTTTCGCAGGGATTAGAAAAAAGCGCAAAAAATTCTTCTGAAGGTTCAGTATCGGTCCAGTATACTTGTTTAGATACCTAAATGCAAGTGGTCACAAATCGCTTTGTTGTACTTCAAGCCAGCTGTACTCTGTTATTCTCGATTGTCAGCTATATCCTCAAGATTAAAATGTGCTAGCTTTTTAAGCTCTGCTACTTTTTGTTGTGAATTGAATAAATAAATATACTTTACTGAACGGAATTTAGATGCTGGTTTTCGTACAACAACGAAAAACCTCTAAAAGACGCCGGCGAAAAATGGTATCGGGCAGGCTGTTTCAAAAATGGAGTGGAGAAGATATGGACAGGTAGTTTCTTCCTTTTTTGCCGAAACGGATTCCTCACTACATTTACCACTAGATCAGCCTAAAGTAGGATTGTGGCCATCATGCTTCATTCCATGATTTCGCCGTTATTCATTCGGAATGACAAGGGCAGGTGACGTTTCGGATAAGCTAAACACATGCGTTGTAACCTTTGGGGATATCATTTCTCACACCACGAGATATTCTTGAAGCAATGACTGCTACGTCAGTTACTCTTTTGTTCATTGAACGTAGAAAGCAGTCCTTATCTTTGTCTTACATGTTTCGAACGGTGCGTGGTTAGAGACGTCCTGTAGTACACATGCCTTTGGTCCAGTGCTCCAAGCACACCAAGCCTTCCATCCCTCCTTACTTACTTACTTGAATACTTGGACGGTCCGTCTTCACGAGCTGTGCGGACCCCAGCACATATGCCATTCGTTCCTTTCTCTCGCAATCGTAGTCCATGGCGGTGGTCTTGTTCGAGCAC